>JAVSBS010003755.1:0-11484 GCA_033124195.1 Coracias cyanogaster | reverse complement strand
GAAGGTCCAAGAAGGCCCCCAAGGGAAGTAAAGGCCAGCAGAAGGCGAGGGTCACAAAGGCAGCGTGGAAGGGCAGGCCAGTGAAGGGCTAATGGGAAGCTGAAGTCCAGTGGAAGGGCCAACGGGAAGGGTCCCAGAGGCAGATGGGAAGTGAAGACCAGCAGCCACATGTTGCTGGAAGGAGCAGCTGATCCTTGTGCTGGGTAAGCTCCTCTGGGGTCCAGTAAGGGAGCTCAAGAGCAGCAGAGCAGGGCTCCCAGCTGGGCTCCTGGGACAGATGCTCAGGTTGGTCTGTCATGGTACAGGTACAAGGTCTGTGAACGGCAGTCCCTGCAGAGCAGCCCCCCACCATGGACGGCCGTGTGGTGTCCTGCTGGTCTTCCCAAGCATGCTGCACATGGTTTGGTTCACCCACTCCTTCCTCCAGTGTGACCTGCTGGAATTAGCCCAGCTGAGGGAGGTGGGACCAAGGGGTCACAGAGGTGCATCTGGGTTGGCATCAATAAGTTATAAAGGCCCATCAGCAGGTGAATGGCATTACCTCAGCTTGGACCAGGAGCCAGGCATTAACTTTTAATGACTGGCAGCCGGGGAAGCAGAACATGCAAGAACAGGGTGGCTGGAGTCTGAGGTGAAGACCTGGCTGCCCGGAGGAGACCTCTGCAGCCACCAGCGCAGGATCTGGCCCCAGCGTACCCTGGGGGGATGCATGGTGTGCCATCTGGGCTCCACCGTGCCACACTACCTTCCCCTGAACCGTTCCCAGTTCAAAGTCTGACTCCACAGGCTGCACTCATTGTGCCAGCAAGTGCACATCGTGCTCAGACCAGAGCCCCTGCTTGTTCAGATCCTCCTCCCGCATTTAATTTAATGAAAACTAATGAGGGAGACAATTATCCCTAAGGTTGGGCTCAGGAGACACTTAGAGGAGGGAACTTGGCAGTTTCTCATGGTGATGTTTAATAAAATTAGCCTGTAACCCAGTAAGAACCGTGGGGAAAGGCTTTTCTACACCCCACAACAAGCACACCAGGCAGCCTCTTGCTCCAGGCAGCCGAGCAAGGCCTGGCTGGGCAGTGCTTGCTGGGATGGCCCGGGGGAGCTGGGATGGCAGGAGGTCCTCATCAGCATCAACTAATTACCTCTGGGGGGTCATGTTTCCAAATAACAGCCAACGCTCGTACTCTTTCTGTGAAGCACAGAGGGACGTGATGGCCGGGACTGCAAACCACACTAGAGCACGGCTGTGGACCCCTCATGAGCACACCTGTGGTGGCAACCCAGAAGAAACCTGCACAGGTAGCAAAGGGTGCACCCCACTCCTTGGCCCCACCATTAGTTACATGCTAACGGGCTCTGCAGGCGTGATGATTTTTTGGGTGGTTCCCAAACCCACCAGACACCCAACGCGTTGCCCCCTCGCCCTTCTGCTCCACCAGCATCCATGACCATGTGATGCTCATTCTGGGAATTGCTGCAGTGATGTGTCTGTGGATGCTGGGTGGGAGCATCTCCCAGGATGAGCTCCAGGATGGCTCACAGGCCCCCCAGCCCATGCTTGAATGTTCTCGCAAGGAGGGAGAGAAGCCGCACCATCACAGCCAGCTGTATCCTGCCTCAACTAGTCAAAAGCAGAGAACAAGTCTCAGACAGCAGCTCCCGAAAGCATTTTGGGCACCCAACACACGCAACCACCCATCTAAAGATCTCAAAAGCCCCAATCTCTCCCCAGGTGCTGCAGCAGCCTCTGATGCTGCCTGTTGGGGAGTCAGGTCAACCTCACCTGGGCTTCTCCATCTCCAGCAGCCAGGTCAGAGCTTGGAGTAGTTAGAAACTACATATAGTTTCGAAGGTGACACTCAAGTCCTTTCCCCTCCTCTGCTCACCTCCCAGCAGTGCAGGACTCCAGCTCCTCTCCTAGGGCATCCCTGATCTGTGACGCCAGCCTCCATCGCCACACCAGTGTCCCAAATCCTCTGGCCTCACACGAGGAAACCCTGGGGGACAGGCTGTAACAACAACAAAAAAATCCCCCCTCCTTTTTAACCCAGAAAGCCCCTCTCTGCCTGAAGCCAGGCAGGCTGGGTGTGAGGAGAGCAAGGGTCCAGTGAGCACATCCTCGGGCTGGTGCAAACAAGAATGACCATTTTCCTCGCCTAAAAGTCAATTTTTTCAAAATACTTAAAAAAAATAAAATAAAAAATCCCCCCCAAACAAGCAAACATCCTTAAACCAAACCTCTCTCAACCCTCCCAGGTCCTGCACCACAGCTGAATCCCTGCTCACCTTCCCAACACCAGCCACCCCTCAGCTCTGCAGCATCTCCGCACCCACGTCCCAAACCTGGGCTTTGGTCCTCGAAAAATCAAGGTCTACAAAAAAATACTCCACCTTGGGTTTGGCAGCAAACAGCAGGAACAAACCGCAGAGCACCGAAATCAAATGTTAATGTTGATATTTATTACAGCATGGAGGGAGGGGGGAGAAGGGGGGGAGAACCGTTTCATTCAAAAAAACCATCCCATACCAATGAAGACAATAATTTAGCTATTCATTTTAAAATACATTAAAACCGGTCCTTTCATTTTCTCACATCAGAATGAAAAAAAAAAACAAAAAAAAAGAAAAACAAACCCCAAACCTGAACAAGATGTAAAGCAGAAAAGGAAAAAAAGTTGACCCCCTAGGGAGCCCCTGGGTATATTTTGTGATGCAACAAATCTGTGTTCGGTTATTTCTCAGCGTTACTTGGAAAATATTAACCTGACTGTAACTATGAGACTGACACTCTCAGGTCCCCCCCATCCCACCTGCCCCTCCCTCCCCAGCAACTTTCTACAGGTAAAGCACAATTAAAATGCCTAGGAAAAAGAAGGCAAACATTTAAAAAAAAAAAAAAAAAAAGTTTTGTCACCTCATGTCCTGCAGTCAGAATAATAAAAACAAGCCAAATGTTCCCCAAAAACATTTCAATGAAGGGGTGCGGAAAAAAGACATCCCTTTAATAAAACATTATCAACAAATATCGTACACAAACTACAATGTATAATAATTATTTTTTTTTTTTTCCCCTCTCGGTAATTTTCGAACCAGACTACAAGGTAAGAAAAAACACTGAAACAAGATACAATGCTTTCAATAATCCGCACAAAGGTCAAATCCAAGGGAGAGAATATTTTACAGAATATGATATACATGGAGCAGAAATGGGAGCTGGAGAAAAACAAAGACCAAACTACAGGGTAGTGTCATGTACAGAGATCCCAACCCGCCGCCTTGGCTCGTCCCTTCCTCTCCCGCCAGAAGGAAGGGCCTTCGATGCTTGCCATTAATTTTTATTTTCTTATTACAGAGCGAGCCTACAGAATAGCAAGGTTACATTTTAACAACAAGAATTCCTTAAAAAATATCTCCATCCAGTTCCAAATCATAGATAAGTGAAACCCTGACAAGAGCACATCTCTAAAGAAAAGACCCCCCCCCCCCACCATAAACCGCCGGAGAAAATCCATCCCACTGTGCTGATATTGATTCTCCTCCGACCACATGTCTGCCAACACTGTATCAGAAAATAAACAGCTTGTAAAACCTCTCTGTAAAGGAAAAAATAATGAACGAGAAGCCGGGCTTTGCATTTGTGGGACACATTCCGCTCTGGCGAGTTTTGATCTCGCCATGTGCTGTTTGAACTCCAGGTTCATTACTGCTGCTGTAAAAGCCCATGCACCCAACTTGAAACGCAGGCGATGGAAAGTGGAATTTAAATCAAAACGCTCAGATGGCAAATGCCGAGCTGCTAAAAGCCACCTGCGCCCGGCCTTGCTGGGGTTGGCCCGTGGAGACCATACGGCTGGGAGGAGAGCGGCCTTCGAGCCTGCTCTCCTTTGTTCGCCCCGCTCGCCTCCTCGCTGCCTGGAGCTGCCTTTGGTGTTGCAGGATGGACCTGGGGCTGGGTCACCCCCAACCCAGGTTGCAGATAGTCTCCCAAAAGAGCAAGGATGCCCTGGGCAGCAGGGTCTCCGTGATGGGGCAGCTCTGGAGTCCTCAGCACAGCAGAGACATGGACCTGCTGGAGCGGGGCCAGAGGAGGCCTCAGCAATGATGGGAGGGCTGGAAGCTCTGCTGGGAGGCCAGGCTGGGAGAGGTGGGCTTGTGCAGCCTGGAGAGGAGAAGGCTCCAGGAAGACCTTCTGGTGGCCTTGCAGGACTTCAAGGGGGTCTACAAGAAAGATGGGGAGGGACTTTTTAGCAGGCCTTGTTGGGACAGGACAAGGGGAGATGGTTTGAAACTAAAAGAGGGAAGATTTAGACTAGAGAGAAGGGAGAAATTTTGGACGCTGAGGGTGGTGAGAGCCTGGTTAAGGTTGCCCAGAGAGGTGGTGGCTGCCCCATCTCTGCCAACATTTCAGGTGAGGTCAGATGGAAGTCAGAGCAACCTGCTCTAGTTGCAGATGTCCCTGCTCACTGCAGGGGAATTGGATGAGATGACCTTGAAAGGTCCCTTCCAACCAAACCTTTCTATGATTGTCATTTGATTGTGGTTCACAGGGACTGCTCGCTGGATTTTTACCCACCATGACTTCCAGGTTTCTATCTAGATAAACTTTTTTGTTCCAGTATTTTTTTTTCCTAAAGCCTTACATAATTGGGATGTAAGGTTAAACAGACCTGACGGGTAGAAGGTTTGAGTTCTTGTGTGTGCCTGAACCCTCGTTTCACAGCAGGAACATGGCTATGAGGTGTAGCCAAGCTGCTTTTTGCTAACGCTGGTCCTGAGAAGCGTGAAGAACTTGCTTCCCTTCCCCTGGTGTAGCTGTTTGGAAGAGACCACACAACCAAGGGTTCCTCACCTGTGAATCAGTCCTTGTTCCCAGTATGTGGCATTGAGGTGGACTCAGCAGAAGAAAGAAACGGGGAGAAGGTTCCATTTCTTGGCTGTGCAGTGGAGAAATCTGCAAGATGCTTTTTTGGGCAGTTCTCTTGGCTCGTGGCAGCGGGTCCACGTTCCTGCTGTGGTCACTTGGCTCTGCTGGCTCCCTTGGGGAGTTTCCTTCGGAATCAACGGTCTGAGACCAAGTTTGACGTATCTCCTCTTTATCATTTAAAATTAGTAGCGTTATGAGGTAAACAATTCCTGTGGAGCTACCCTGAAGCTTCTGGGGGAGCCTAAAGCTTGTAGCGTGTTTAAAATGTTTGGTCAAATAATCCAAAGGGAAAACCGGGCAGGAGGCTGGAGGAGGATGATGGAAATCAGGCGGCACAGGATGAAGGCTGCCTGCAGGGCTGGGTCCGGGCTTGGCCCTTCATCAGGGACCTAGGTGGGCAAGTACTAAAGCTTTGCCTGAACCAAAACACCATTAAAACTACTTCAAAAGCATTGACAAAATTGAAATTCCAGCCTCGAAATCCCTTCTTCAGGCTTATTTTACTGTCTATACTTCAAAATCTCGGAAACAATGATCCGATGGTTTATTGCAAACTTTGGGCTGGTGTATTTTGGTGTTTTTTCTTTTTTCCTTTGTCCTTCTGCGTCTACGCTCAGGAGATTGGGAAACTTCTTGATTCATCCCTCGGCCACATGACTTCATAGCTGGCCGACCTCGTGGTGTCGTGGATGCTGCGAATTGTCGGAGAAGGGATGGGATCGGCCGTGACTAAGGGAGGAGGGTGGGAAACCAGAGCAGCAAATAAAAAAAGATCGTCTTGTTGGAGTGGTAAAATGGGCTCCTGACCTTGTGGTTTGTGACGTGACAGTCTGTAGTGGGGTTTTCCAGCGCTCCTTGCAGACAAAACCCAGCGGGTCTCGCCTGACTCATTCAGAAATGTTGCCTTTCGTACGTGACAACTTTCTTTGGTTCTTTCTGACTTCTCAGAGAAAGTTTCAAGAGCTGACCTTGATCTTTGGAGTCAGCTTTCCATTAAAAGCTTGTTCTGGTGCTGCAGAAGAGTCAAGGCAGCCTTTGGCCTCTTGCTTTCTAGGTATGTGACTCATACCTTCAAAGAAAAGCTCTGCCCACCTTGGTCTGTGCCATTCTGCAGCCTAAGGAAGAAAGGTGGGCAGCTTTTTCCTCCCAGCAGAGCAGGTTGGTGAAATAATCTCTGGGACTTGGCAACTGGAAGGAGGAACGGAGCTGGAGCTGCTGACCTCTAATGTGATCAGAGGTTCTAGAACATCAGGAGAACCTTGTCTAAAATGTCAATGCTGAGAATCGGCGAGGCACTTGGGAAACTAGAATGAAGTAGGCTCTGAATTGTGGTCTAGAATAATGAGGTATATTTTAATATATCACGAATCCTATGCTGCGTGCTCCTTGTATTGGAGCTGCCTTGGGAATTTCTAGGAAATAAGAATCCACACTTGGGTGAAATGGTTCTTTCCAGCAGATAGTTGGTCTTCATCCTAAACTTCTTCTCCCCTCGGCTCTGCATCCCCTCCTTCCCTTGCTGCGAGCCCTCCCGAGCATGTTCTGGTGGAGGTAGGGCCTCCCAAGAGCCCTCCTGACGAGCTGTTGAAGATAATGAACTTCCTCTCCAGCTGTCCTGGAAACAAAGGGCCGTTGTGTTCAGCCTTGTCCTTGCTGCGTGCAGGGGCCCCGCGAGAAGCAGCTCTTCCTTCCCTCGATTCCAACCAGCATCTGCATATTTGCTCTTTGCTTTATTAGTAGAATCTTTTGAGCAGCTTTTTTGAGCCGTACAGGGGTTGTCGCTAGTGGTACCCTGGGTGCAAGGGGCTGACAGAACAATATTTTTGAGAGGTTATTTTGAGTCCCCAGATGGTTACGAGAGACTTAATGAGGAAAAAGGGAACAAATCTCCCCCCGCAAGTGAAATGATGCTTAAAACACCCATCTCCAGGTGTTGCTTGTGGTTGTTTCAAGATCTAAAACGATGTTTAGCGCAAAACCCTTTTGGATTTATTTTTAACATAGGCTAAATTCAGTGAAGACCGAAGCCAGGATTCATGTCGTGGACCTGTTGGTCTTAATTTTGTTCTTGGAAGGTGCTTCTGTTGTGCTGGACCACCTTAAACATCTAAAGAAGGAGCCTGCAGCCACTGAGTCCTAGCGAATCCAGGCCCCAAAAATCAAAGACCAATGTCCCATTAACTTTTCCTTTCTCTTTCCGACCTGGTTAACGAGAGAAAGTCCACGTAGACACATAATATTCCATAGCAAGCCTTATCTGCATGCAACAAACTGCTTGAGCTCTTAGTCGGCAGGTCAGGGAGTGGCTCCTTCATCCCACGGAGAAGAGCAAGGTCTAAATAGCGCTGATTGGTAACGGGAAGCAAATGAAGAGTTCTCAGGAAATCAATAATTTTATCTATAGCCTACACAGGTTGTGATACGGACCCTTCTCTTGCTTGTAAATGTTTTATTTGCTCTTGGGCCACGCTCGTTAGCGAGAGGTTGAGGTATCAGCGGACGTAGACGCGGGAGCTTTGCTCCTTTTGCAGGATCTCGGAAATAACTGCGGGACACCCCCATTAATGGAAAAAAAAAATCCAACCCCAGCAGTATTTCTGGGCTAACCATGAATGTGGAAAGCCAGCCACGTTCATTCACCGCCCGCTAGCGATCGAGGAGGTGACGGGCTAGAAGGACCTGAGAAACGCCACTACAAGACCTCGTGGCCGTGTCGGAGAGATGGTTGGAAAGAAGTAGGAAGTCGCTGCCGCCTTCTCTAATGAGAACAGCAGCTCCTTCTGGTTTCGCCCGACGGGGTCTGGAAACTCTCAAACCAGCTTCAAATAGGCGGCTTTTTGTTGTGGCTTGCCAAACGGCGCCGCCTCGCTAACCTTGCCGTGTGTTTCCTTTCAACAGGTTGCAAAATAAAAGCGCTGAGGGCCAAGACGAACACTTACATTAAGACCCCCGTTCGTGGAGAAGAACCCATCTTCGTCGTCACGGGCCGAAAAGAGGACGTCGCCATGGCCAAAAGGGAAATCCTCTCCGCCGCCGAGCACTTCTCCATGATCAGAGCGTCGCGCAACAAGAACGGCCCTGCCCTGGGAGGTTTGCCCTGTACCCCCAACCTGCCGGGGCAGACGACGGTCCAAGTCAGGGTGCCTTACCGCGTAGTTGGGCTGGTGGTGGGCCCGAAAGGAGCGACCATCAAAAGAATTCAGCAGCAGACCCACACCTACATCGTCACTCCCAGCAGAGACAAGGAGCCCGTCTTCGAAGTGACGGGGATGCCCGAAAACGTCGACCGCGCCCGCGAGGAGATCGAGATGCACATCGCCATGCGCACCGGCAACTACATCGAGCTGAACGAAGAGAACGACTTCCATTACAACGGTACCGACGTGAGCTTCGAAGGAGGCACGCTGGGCTCTGCCTGGCTCACTTCGAACCCCGTCCCTCCCAGCCGCACCAGGATGATCTCCAATTATAGAAACGACAGCTCCAGCTCCTTAGGAAGCGGCTCCACGGATTCCTACTTCGGAAGCAATAGATTGGCTGATTTCAGCCCAACCAGTCCGTTCAGCACAGGCAACTTCTGGTTTGGAGAAACGCTGCCTTCGGTGGGCGCGGAAGATCTCGGGGTCGACTCTCCCGCGTACGACTCCTTACCGACGCCTTCCCAAACCATTTGGACCCCTTTCGAACCCGTAAACCCGCTCTCCGGCTTCGGTAGCGAGCCCGTCGGCAACGCCAAGCCTCAACACCGAGGCAGCCAACCATCTACACCTCGCGTGTCGCCCACCTTCCCGGAAAACCTGGATCATCCTCTGGCTCGGAGAGCGAGGAGCGACCCGCCGAGCACCGGCCACCAAGCCGGCCTTCCCATCTACATCCCCGCTTTCTCCAACGGTACCAACAGCTATTCCTCTTCCAACGGCGGCTCCACTTCCAGCTCGCCCCCCGAATCCCGACGGAAGCACGACTGCGTCATCTGCTTCGAGAGCGAGGTCATCGCCGCCCTGGTCCCCTGCGGCCACAACCTCTTCTGCATGGAGTGCGCCAACAAAATCTGCGAGAAGGAGACGCCGGCGTGTCCCGTTTGCCAGACGGCTGTTACTCAGGCAATCCAAATTCACTCTTAAATAGATAGATAGATAGAATATTATTATTATTATTATTATTATATATGGACTTTTTAAAGAAAAAAAACAAACTCTTCAAGGCATGGGTGTAATGGTACCCTCTAGTAAACTTCCTAATGAATTCTGACTGTTGGGCTTTCTTGGGATTAGGCTGAAGTTGCTCCTAAATGTCTATTTTTCTCAACAAGGCTGCTCCGGTAACACTAAACCAAGGTGGGCTCTGGCCCAGCCGAGCTCCACCTGCCGCCACCTCGACGCCTCCGTGAGGGGAAGGGTTTTTCTTTCATCACTCGACAGATCCTACAAACAAATTTTCCAGGCTTTGCTAAAGGATCTTGGAGAAGCTTCCGCCCAAAGGCGGAAGCTCCCGCTCCGCCGCGGAGGGTTTGTGGCATTATCGAGATATCAACCAACACTTCCGACGCTGCCTTCTTTACACTGCCAGTATTGAAAAAAAAAAACCACAAAAACAACAACAAAAAAACCCAACCACAACCAACAGGTTTGGGGAAACTTGGTTTTAGCTTCACGCGACAACTCGACGCCTAATTTCTTCAGTGTTGCAAATAGCTTTTGGGTTGTTTCTTTTATTTTTGGGGTTTTTTTTTTTTGGCGTTTATTGAGCTGGCGGGTTCAGATCAATGAAATCACGGGGCGAGGAGCCGCCCGCCGTGCCTCCCGTGGATCAGGAACGTCTCGATTTGTGAATTCCTCCCCACTGCTTTTCTTCGGGTGGATGTGGAGAGAGGAAATTAAAAAAAAAATAATAATAATAATAAAAATAAAGCCTGGTTGGCTCCATCCCCTTTCCAGGGGGAATTTTGGGGCCGCGCGGGCTTCGACGGAGCGCGAGGATGCCGACATTCCGTTCGTTAGGGCCGATCAAGCTGTTCTTAAATTACATTTTTTTAGGAGAAGAGTTCCGAATGTGAAGCGTTTTTACGTTCGATCCGTATATTTTTTTTTTTTTTTTGTCTTGCACATATATAAATAGAGATTTTTATTTTTTAGTAAGGAAAAAGGAAAAAAATAAAAAGGATGGGGAGGGTGGGAGGGGAGTGGCGGCCGTGCCCTTGGCTCACTCCCGACAGCAGCTCTGCAATCGGTTGACTTCATTTCAAAATTTCCAATCACAAGGAGAAAGGAGGAAAAAAAAAAATAATAAGTTTTAAATGCGCTTCTGACATTTCAACCTGTGGATGTTTCCAGCTCGCTCTCTCTATATATATATTTTATTTTTCACCCTCCATCCGTTCCCAAATCTATGCTGGCGTAATAAAACAACAAAAAACCACCACCAAAAAAAAAAGACACATAAACGGAGTTCTGGTGGATTTTTTGGGGGGGGGTTTCTCTTTGATTTTTGTTCCCAAGAAAAAGCTTTTTCTTACTATTTTCCCCCCTCAGTACAACAAAATCTCCGTGTCTCGGAACTAGTGAAATACAGTGTTTTTCCTCTTTTTTTTTTTTTTATTTTTTCCTTTATTTCCACTTGAGTTACATTTCCTACCGAAGTTTACAGAGAAACGGTTTCCAGGCGGAGAAGGCGCCGGGATGAGCAGAGTTACGCGCCGCGCAACGTCGCCGCTACAACCTCTTGTAGCCCAGCTCCGCGAGAGCGGATTTCCGAATTTCTCCAAAGAGAACCCAGCGTCTTCTTTGGGGGTTTTTGGGGTTTTTTTATATATATTCTCCCGAGGAAGCCACGAGACGCGCGGGGACCGTTTCCAGAACCCACGAACTTAAGGATGAGAAACTCGCGGTGATAGTTTAGTCTTTGCTAATTTTACTACACTTTTTTTTTCGTTTTTTTTTTTTGTTGTTGTTATGTATATGTAGGGAGGACGTAGGGATTCGAGATTCAACTTTGAGTAAAGTTTAAAAAAAACCATATATTTTATGATAAAAAGGGCCTTTAACTTATGATGGCCAAAGCACTGATATTATATATTTGCTGTAAAGAGAATTATAAGAGTTTTATTTTTCTGATATTAAAAGTTACTTAATAAAGACTCGTTTCCATTAACTCGAATGGTCTCGCTGGGCTTCATGGTGGTCACTTGGAGCAGGTCGTGGAGGCCGGGGCTGACCTCCATTTTCTCCTCCACTTCTCCTTCTTTTCCCTCCTTTTTTTGTCTTTTTTTCCATCCCTTTTTCCCTTCTTTTCCCTCCTCTTTTTATCTCTTTCTCGGGGTCTTCTAGAGGGCATGGCCACAGCTTGCTGTGATGCTCAGGAGTTCCATCAGGGTGCCTGCAAGAGAAACTCCTCGTGCTTCTGGGCATCAACCAGCAGCAGAAGACACGGCATCAGAGTGGGTTGGGTTGGAAGGGACCTTTCAAGGTCATCTCGTCCAACCTCCGAGCAGGGACATCTGCAACTAGAGCAGGTTGCTCAGAGCCCCGGCCAACCTCACCTGCAATGGTGCCAGGGATGGG
>JAVSBS010003754.1:23204-38159 GCA_033124195.1 Coracias cyanogaster | reverse complement strand
CCCTTGAGCTCTTGCTCAGCATTGATCAGATCCCCTCTGAGGCTTCTCTTCTCCAGCTCAGCAGCCCCACGGCTCTCCTGCCTGCTCACGCCTCAATTTGGTGAAATGCAGCAATAACTCAAGTTCCTTCAGTTGCTCTAGATACACATTAAGTGGCCCTCAAATACCACAACGCAAAATTCACTGTTTTTAACGTCTTTATAAACGGACGGGTAAGAGCTAAAACCGCCACCGGTGGAAATCATTTATCGCTGCTGAAGTTTCCAGGGCCGAGCCCGCTGAGGGGGCGGCGGGAAGGGCCCGAGGCGGGAGCAAAGCCCCTGAGGAGCGAGCTCAGGCCGCGCTCCCGCCACCGGCCTCGCGCATGCGCGGCCCCGCCCCGCCGCGCCGGTACGTAACGGGGCGGGGCAACCGGAAGTGGGAGCCGCCGCCACAGGCACCGAGCGAGGCGACGAGACGAGCGGCGGCCCTTCCCTCGCCATCCCCGCCGCTCCCCTCCGCCGGAGCGAGCGGAGCCGCCCGCCGCCATGTCCAACATGGAGAGTATCCTCGGGTGCCGTCCGTGAGTGGGGGGGAGGCGGCGCCGGCATCGGCACTCCTCGGTCGCCGGTGCTGCGGCCGCTCGCGGTTGGTGTTTGCTCACCGGAGCTGGTTGCGGAGCTGCCGGGCCTTGCGGGGTGGGGGCGGCGGGCTGGGCTGGGCTGGGTTTGGCGAGAGGCCTCGGTGAGGCGCGGGGCCCGGCCCGGCCTGGGCTCGGGGCAGGCCGGGCCAGCCGCAGGGCCCGGGGCCTGCTCTGGAGCCGCTGTGCGAGGCCTCTCCGCCCGCGGAGCAGCCACCGAGTCGCGACAGGGCGTGGTGGGACGGAGGCAGGGAGGCCCTTCCCTCATCGGGGAGGTCGGTGGGGGAGCGGAGGGGTCCGGGGCCTCGCTTCAGGGGATCTCGTCCCGGGGGAGGAGGGGTTGAGTGGTGGGTGCGACACTGGCAGGAGCGGCGCCCTCTGGCTCTGCGAGGATGGAGAAGGGAGTGGGGACTTTAGTTTCTTGTTCCAAGGGAAGAGAAGGAGGAAGGTGGTGTCTCTCCAGGGCTGTGGTGCACGGAAGGACAGCCCGGTCCCTGAAGCGGAAAACGCGATTTATAGTGTAAAGTAATGAAAATTGTGCACCGGGGACACCTGCTGTGCCGTACATCCAGCGCTGGGTTTAGCCTGGAATGAAGTCAGGGCGGCTGACTGGTCAGCCGAACAAACCCAGCTGCTTCCTGGTGTTGAAAACAAGCTACACGTGGAGAAGACCCTTATTTACGCCCTATAAAACTATCCTAGGGCTCGGGAGCAAAGAAAGCCTTGAAGACTCCAGCGGTCCCGGTGTGGTTGGGTTGTGCTGGCAGCGCTGGGTGTTGCTGGTTGTTATGGCAGGGGCTGCTGGGAATGCTGGAGAGGATGACTCTGAGTCACGGGGGGTGGTGGTAGAAGTTCAGTTTCACTTGGGTTGTGGCACAGCCAGAAAGGTACTTGAAGGGAGGAGCGAGTGTTTGCTCCTCAGAGGGTGGAAGGGCTGTGGAGGTGGCAGGGTGAGCTATTTTAACCTCAAAGGCAAATGCTCCGAGTGAGTAACTGAGGAAGTAATTTCAGAATAACTGCTCTGAAATGCTGTTTGAGTGCAGTCGGGGTAAATGGGTGATGTCATGTTTTAGCTGGTGGCTCTGGCTTCTGGCCTGGAGTATACTGGAGTGAACAACCCAAAGGTTTAATAACTTAGCCAATCTTTGTCTCAGTGCAAGACGCTTCTGCTGAAAGGGGTGGTGACCGAGATTTAAAGCAAAGAAGTATAAATACAAACATAAGCAGCGGTTTTAGTGTTACCATAGCTAGCTTAATAGATCTCCTCGATGTATAGGCACAGCTGTTAGCTTTTGTCGCCTTCTTGGAGCCTGCTTGTGATGTTCCTAGGATAGGATACCAAATACATCAACAGACTTCCCAGTGCCTTCAGGTTGCTGTCAGAGCTCTAAGATGTATGGCAGGACTTTTAAGGGAAAAAAAGCCAGAAACAGTTATGGAATAATTTATATACTTGAAGTATTAAAGAAACCTCAAGTAGCTCATGATGTTTAGCTTTGTGTCCTTCCACTTACCTGTTAAGCATCTTAGTTACTTGCTGCGTCTTTTGCTTTGGACATCAAAAGGTGGCATGAGAAAAACGTATAAAGCTTTGTACTTCTGTTTTTGTTTGAGAAAGACTGGAATTATTTTGGAAGCTTTTAACAACAGTATTTTAAGAGTATGGTTTTTTAATTATTGTTTGTATGGCATATACTGTATTCTCCATCGATAACAGTTCAATACAATCATTCTAGGTTGCTATGAATGCTTGTTCTCCTTTCTTAGAGCTTTCAGCTTAAACAGGACTAGAGCGTTTTTAAAAGAAGACTTTCTCTTGCTGCCTTAAGTGTTTTTTTTTCCCAGAAAGTCAGATGACAAAGCTGTCGGGGACCCCAGAACCTCTCACATGACCCAGGGCTGGGAGGCTGCTTCGTAATTGAGCAGCGTGAGCAACTGAAATCCCGGATCATGCTGTGGCCTCCCAGCGTGTACCTGGGCATGGCCGGCCAAGCCAGTTTGTAATTACACTGCTAATTCGTCTTGTTCCTCCTCAGTGATGATTTTTTTTTTTTTTTTTCTTTGGATGGCAGGTTCTGGGCCAGCCAGTAAAGAGCACTTTTCATTTCGCTGCATGTCAAGGACTCTGGGTATGCAAGTGAAAGAAGCTGGCAGAGGAAGACTTCTAGTTCCTCTTGGGGGTGGTTTGGTTCCATCAGTCTGAAGCAGGTTTGGTGTTAAATTGAGCCGATTTGGGATCTGAAACTTTTTTACGGCCTTATATTTTAGAACCCAGAAGATAGTTGGTGTTGTAATTGCAAAGCAGCTTGGTGTAGGTCTCATCGTCTGAATTTCAAGGGCTTACTTCAATAATAGTTTCCAAGTTTTAATATCACTGATGGGGAAATACCATATACATGAGGTTTGGTAGGGCTTCAAACGGGAGAGCAAAATAGGCGATGAAAAGATTGATCCTGTCTTGACACCTTAACTCACGCCACAGAACACCTCTTTAATTTGAAGTTTGCTGCAAAGGAACTCAACAGGAACTCCAAAAAATGCGACAAAGAGGAAAAGGCTGAGAAAGCTAAAATTAAAAAGGTGAGCAGTGAGTCTGAAACAAGCTCTTTAGAGGTGTTGTTTAGGTATTCCAGCAGGAATGTATGTATGTTTTTTAGAGACTGTTGTTATCCAAGTTAAAAATGATTAATGTTTATCATCTTGTATGAAAAGGGCTTATGGAGAGGAACTTCAAAACAGTTTTTGAGTCCTTGAAGCGGTAAAGAAAAGATAGTAAATTTGACTGTATTTTTGTCTGTGAGATCCAGCCATACCAATTATGTCTGTGTTAGGGTCTTGATACTGAAAACATGTTTAGAAATGAGAAAATGATGTTTCTGTAGCTCTGTAAAACCTCCTTCCTGAAGTGCATGCTAGATACCCTCCTGGGAAAGAGGTTAGGGGTTCGCACCTTGAAAAAGTTGGATAACTATCGGGGAAGGAGAGAGGTGTTTATTTTCTCTTTTAACAGAAAAGATCTTGTGGTGAGCTGATGCTTGTTTCAAAAAATGAAACATTCAGAAATCACGTTTACAAGAGAGGGAAGGTTAAAATGCTTTTTCCTTTTTTTTCTTTCGTTTTCCTGACAGGCAATTCAGAAGGGTAACATGGAAGTAGCACGAATACACGCGGAAAATGCAATCCGCCAGAAGAATCAAGCCATCAATTTCTTGCGTATGAGTGCCAGGGTAGATGCTGTAGCAGCAAGAGTTCAGACTGCAGTGACAATGGGCAAGGTAAGCCTGTTTTCACAGGTCTGGGACAAGGATGAGCCCTCTGATCTTCTTAGAAATGACTTAATTCTGTCTGTAGTGAGCTGAGAAGTTTCAGTTTTGGTTTCAGATGTAGCCAATAGTAAATTGGATACTGGAATCCCCCTGATATCTGCTCTTTAGAAATATTTGCTGTTGTGTAGCTAATAACTTCTGTTGACCGTTGTAACTTGCGCTCCTAAGCGTAACCAGTAAAACGCTTTGTATACTGAAGATGATTTGCAAAGATATTGCCCCTCTTCCACACATAGTCATGACATAGCGCTCGTGATTCCAGAGATGTGGTTTAGCTCAAGTAGTTTGTAAGGTACCCTTCTCTACTGCTCCTCAGCCAAAGAGTTTATTCTGCCATCTGATCTGGGTACCAAATACACCCCTTAACATTTGATGGGTCTCAAGACCCGCAAAAGCTAATGCCAGTTAATGCACCTGGATTAATTTTTTTAGTGGATTTCGGCTCAGAATGTGTATTTCAAGTGGTTGCGTTAATTTATAGAACTTGAAATGGCAGGAGCTGTAAAAGAAAGTGGTGTTCTGGATGGCAATAGTGTGTGCCCTACCGTCGATACTGTAGAAACTCTGTGGGTAGAGATAAGAGTGTAAGAAACTCCTCACTTTTCTTTCTTTGTGATGATTTTCTTTACCTCATTTCAGGTAACGAAGTCGATGGCAGGGGTAGTTAAGTCTATGGATGCCACGCTGAAGAGCATGAACTTGGAAAAGGTAAATACTTTTCTTGGAGCTGCACATCGAAAGCAGAAAGGGCAACAGACACAAGTTGTAAAAAGGGAAATTCCAGTCAGGAGAACAGGTTTTACAGGAAGGTTGGTCGATCCTGGAACAGGCTGCCCAGTGTGGCTGTGAAGTCCCCATGAATGGAGATGCTCAGAAGTTGCCTGGACAGGGCACAGCCCAACCCGCTTGGACTGCGGTCAAATCAGTTTCAGACTTGATGCTGGGAGGGGAGAGGGACAAGCTTCTGATCTCCAGAAGCTGTTTGTCCTTGTAGCGTGACTGTTTTTGTGAATTGAGATAGGTTTCTTTTCAGTTATCTGCAGAGCACTGATTTGATGAATGTTTTATAGATATCTGCACTGATGGATAAATTTGAACATCAGTTTGAAACACTAGATGTCCAGACACAACAGATGGAAGACACAATGAGCAACACTACTACGCTAACAACACCACAAGTAAGAATAGTAATGTTTTTTTAAGCTCTTAAATTACATCTAAACTGCCTGGAAATGTCTGATTCACTTCCTCCCACCTACTTTGAGATGTAGCAGCCGCTGGAGCCTTTTCACTTCTGCCTTGTGCTTCTTTGTGATGAAGAGACTATTTCAGGTTCTAGTCACAAGTACAGAGGATCACATACATGTATTTTAGCCCATTTCACTTGTAGAGCAGGTTTTATTTTATAGTATATATTGAAAACTTTAACTCCTGCTGAATAAGCAGTGTTTTGAGTTCTTAACGAACTCCTGAACCAGAAGACACTGCAGCGTTAATTATCAAAGCAGAACAGTTGTGAGAAGACTGATAGCTCCAACTCGCTGCTATTAACAAAGTGACATTAGTCGCAACCAAATTAGTAGTAGCATGTGCAATGGCAAGTTTTATTACCTGCTTTCAATTTATGGATGTGTGTTTACTAAAATAAATCTTCTAAGTAATGCTCCGCATAGTTAAGAATTCCAAGCACCTGTCCCCTTATGCTCCTCCAACAGGAATTTAGACAGGGAGGGAAATTTACTGGAGATTGTGCTTTGTAAATAAAATAAACCAAATAAAGCCTATTGCAGATGGGCTTTTGTCCATGTTGTGCAAAGCAATGTTTTAGTAGCTAATAATCAACACTTAGGGGTTGGTTTTTTTTTTTACAGGTAAGTTCAGTTCTTTAGAAGCATTATTTCAGAAGCTAGAGTTGGATTACTGGGATTTTACAAGGCTGAGCACCTCTGCTCATTATTTTGAAGTTCATCCAGGGCCCTCTGGTGGTTAAGCACAAAAATACTCTGGTGAAGGCATTTACCTTTGAGTTTTGTTCAAGTCATTTCTGTTTTCTGAGGATTTAACAGAAGAGGTTGTTGTAAACTGCAGTATGCAACAATTGAGTTTGTTTTCTTTCCTCCAGAACCAAGTGGATATGCTCCTACAGGAAATGGCAGATGAAGCAGGGTAGGTAACTTTTTGAGTCGCTATTTCTTGAAGAAATCTTGGTTCCTACAACCCTTCCTGGTTAATTTGAAGGTCAAATACCCTTGTTTCCTATGTCTCTTTGAAGCAGAGAAGAATCACCCTTTTCCTTTCACCTCTGGACACCCTTCTCCTAATAGTTTAGTTGCTGTTTTCACTCACAGCTACTGTCAGTGCTGGGATGCAGCAGCGGTCATGCAAGAGCCTGAAATCATGTCATTCATGTCACGATAGTGTTTTATTAGTTACTTGGACTGGCTTTAGTGTTAGCAGTCCTTGCCAAGTTTCTCCACACTTCCTCTTTTTTTTTTTCCTCTTTTACTTCATCAAAACTTCCTGTGGTTTTGTTCTACAAAACAGGTCATCATGACATATTTAAGCCTTTGGGGATATATTGAAATATTTCAGAGAATTTTACTTGCTGCCTTTGACTCTGGCTTGAGAATAAGCAGTTTTGACAAATTTTTTAGTAAACATCTTTTTCTGAGTGAATACATGTCCTGTGTCTGATAGACGTCTGCTAAACAGCAGTCTTGCTGAGGCCTAGTAAGCAGAATTCATTCAGCTATTGCTAGTTATATATGACTTGTCTTCTTGGGAATGAGTCAGATTTCCTGATCAAGTTGTCTAATGAGCTGGAGCACAGCATCCAGGGGATGCTGGTGGCCTCCCGCTATCTCAGGACTCCTCTGCTGGTCAATTATTGTGCTCTTCCTTTAGCCCCGTGTGGCCGACTTGGAGTTTTGTTTTGTTTTCTCTATTAGTCTTGATCTGAACATGGAACTACCTCAAGGACAGACGGGTTCTGTTGGTACAAGCGTGGCCTCAGCAGAACAGGTAGGTGTGGTACTGAATTGAAAGCAATGTTCTCTAGAGAAAGGTGGCACGAGAATTAATGCTTCGCTTGGACAGAACTTGCGAAGTTGTAATTAGATTGTAACTGTCCAGAAGAAATAGCGTGTAGTTAAGTCTTGCAATCAAAATAATTTTAACAGTTAATTTATCTGCTTAGTAAATACAGCAAGTTTAGCTGTTTTAGGTGTATTTTTGCCTGGTTATTTCAGTGTTTGAAACCGTTCGCTCTCCTACCTACTCCAAATGTAGTGAATCCAGCCGTCTCCCATAGCGTACACAAGGGCTTTAGGGGTTTTTTCTCTTGAATATGTGAAAGGTCTCATGGGACTAGTGCGAAGGATTCCACAGTTGCTCTAGTTGGGTATCTTAGAATTTCTTGTGCACGGGCAGATCTTGATGTCGAGGTTGCGCACATCTTTTGCTGAGTTGTTTCCCATTCTAGGGGAATATATTTCGTAGAATCACAGAGTGGTTTGGGTTGGAAGGGACCTAAAGATCATCTAGTTCTACACCTCCTGGTAGACCAGGTTGCTCAAAGCCCCGTCCAGCCTGGTCTTGAACACATCCAGTGCTGGGACATACACAACCTCCTTGGGCAACCTGTGCCAGGTCTCACCACCCTCAGCGAAGACTAGTGCAAGTAGGAATCTGAGGGAATGGAAGGAGAACGGTTTGCTGTGTTCTGAAACCCCGGGAGATAAGATAGCTGTAGGGACCTCTGGTCTCTGCTGGTACAGACATTCCTGAGGTCTTAGGCAAATGTTGTTAATGACTTCTGCATGAGAACTTCTGATCAGCTGGACGTGAGATTGCTTGAGCGTTGCAGAACTTCGCGAATATTCATTTTCCTGTTGCTGACAGCTGGTTTCTCTGGTTTTTTTGCTGTTCTGCAGGATGAGCTGTCACAGAGACTGGCCCGCCTACGCGATCAAGTTTAAGTTAAAGAAGCTGTGGTTCTTTGGACATGCTTACAAAATACCCTTTCTGTAACTAACCCATCAATACACTAGAAAGGTCTGTACAGTATGGCTTAGGTGTCTGAAAACTTGTAATATAGGGTATTTCACTCCAAGCTTGCTACTCTTTCTAAAACACATTAAGTAACCTCAAAATATCAGCTCTTTAATGTCCTTTTCTGTACATTTTGAAGTTGATATATTTTTTGCAAGCTTTTTTTCACAAAATCAAGTTGATATTCTAAGTCAGCTAGTGATGTGGATTCGTTCTAGCTAAAGGAAAAGTGTCATTAAGATATATTTTAAATTATGAAGTGACTTTTTTTTTTAATTATGGGAATGGTTGGAGAACTGCTGTGTTCAGTTCAGATGATTGTTGTAGAGAACTTTGATACAGAGCCAGACTCCAGGGACACACAAAAGCAGACAGCATGGACTTCACGGGAAATACACTCGTTCAGTAAGTGGACTTCAGTCTGGGGTTTTTTTAGTCTTTTAAAGCTAGGGTGGTTGTGCTGAAACCAGTGGTTTAGTTCAAAACTGAGTTACCAAAAGCCGTTTTCATATAATTGAGAGCTCGTATGGTGTCATTGCTTGAGTACAGGAGGAATAAAAATGTATTTTTCAACTCTGTCAGTTCCGTTGGGTGTTGCAGCTTGCTCACTGTTGAAGGTCAAGTGTTGTAGCTGCTCCATTTTGCTTTCCCCTCGGTATCCTGGGTGCAGCGAGTTGTGCCCCTCACACCTCTGTCCTGCCAACATCCCCTCTAGTTCTGCCAACAGCCGGTGACCTCACCCTGCCCGTTTTTATAGATTCCAGCTGAGAAGCCTTGTATGAAGTAACTGAAGCCGCTTCTCTCCATTCCTCCTTACTTCCTTTGCTTTTAGTCACTTTTTTTATATGCAAGGACAAGTCTTGTGATGCTTTTCCACCCTTCAGTGCTCTCCCATGTGTGAAAAATACAGAAGTGCTCTTCCTCAGGCTCAGATCTTCAGTCCTCCTGTGAGTCAAGGTCCCAGCTCCATCTTCTCTAACGCCAGCACGCCCTTACATCAGCTTTTCCTCCTCGCAGGAGGTGAGAGGTGGGAGAGCAGCGTAGGCCAGCTCGCTCCTGGGGGTGATGTTGCATTACAAACAGCTACTTTACTTTTTAAAGGTATAACGTTGCTCTGCACACAGAATAACACGATTTGTGAGGTTGCAGTTGTGTGGAGAAGGGGGTTTTGTTATCGTGATCCCTTCCTATTTCCGCACAGTGGGAGAATCTGCCGGCTGCTTTCAGGAGCTTCCAACTTGCTGCAGTTGTGGAGTAAAGAAACGGTTGTAGGAATTTGTAGCTGGGCCTACTTGTGATGTGTTGTGATCAATAGCGATGCTAAAATTCTCTTTCTGCGCTCATTTTTGTTTTGTTTTATCTTTGTAGAGGTGAGGGAAGTTGTGAAGCACTAGACTTGGAATTACTTCTGAATTTGGTGCTCAGGATCACATGGGTTTTTCTGGTATGGGGCAAATACTTTAAAAAATACTTGGCTTTTTTAGTCAAGCAGGGTTTTTTTTTCAGTAAAAACGTACAAAAATGATGAAATGTTTCAGAGCAGTTTCAAACTATTTTGAATGTTACTTAGATGACTTTGAAGGTTCAGCAGGATGTTAGATACTGAAGTATTCAAAGCTACTGGAAAAATAAGATGAGGAAACTAAGACAGACAAAACAACCTAAAATGTTTTGGAATTCTTTCTCACTGGCGGCCTAAACTAAAACAATTTGTTTCAAATGTGGTCTTTTCACTCGTTTGCATTTATTTTCCACGCAGCTTTCTGGAAACACCTCAAATGTTTCTCCTGTAAGTAGGAGAAAGTGGAAGATGTTTAAAAAACATGTACTCACAGCCCTAGTCTTGGTACAGTCCTTCCAGATTATTAACACCACATCTTAGGAAGGAGATATAATTTTTTTTCCCCCTTTAACTCCTTCTGAACAGTAACAAACACGTCACTGTGTATCTATGCAACCAGGTTGCCCGCAGCTGTGGTGACCGCCTGTGTGTGCCTTTGCCTTGCTGGATTTACTTCATTTCTTTAGATATTCCGTTACTTCGTATCACGATAGGATTGGAAACTTAGTCTCATGTAAGAAATCCCCCTTTGCCTTCATGGTGTGTTTGCTTGGCGGAGCTGTACCATAAAGCACTGAGGTTTTCAGGGTTTGATATCAGATAGTTCAGCTAGCTTGTCTGGCTTATCCTAATGTTCAGGATTATGGTGCTTTTAGACCGTTCTTGGCCATTCTTAAACTATCTGAGGGGGTAGAGAGCAGATTTTGATTTTTCTGAGTATGTTGCCTTGCCGTGAGCTTTGGAGGAATTTAAAAATAGAGGGAGGTGAGACTGATGCAATAGCTTATTTCACATTTACCTTGCAGCATTGATTCAATAACAAACTCCACTACCAGAAAAGATTCCCAGTGTCCTGTTGTTTTTTTTTTTTTAAGGTATGAACAAGTAAACACAAAAGCTTGATTACCATAATTAGTGTTGCCTCTCTGGGACTATTAACACAAAGTGGTAGGCAGGCTTGGCTGGCCAGGGGGAGAAATGAGCGTTGAAAACGCTGATTTTTTTTGTTTTTTTTTTTTTTTTCCCCTGCTGATTTGACTCAGAATTGCTGCGTATTTGAGCAAGGCCAGGATGTTGTGGCGGCCAGTTCTGTGTACAGACCTCCTGTTCTCTCCTGGAGAAAGGATTTCCCTTCAGAAAGCACTTGTGTGCCAGAGCTGCCCTTCAGAAAGTTTTAACAGTTACATTTCGCATGTATATATTTCTCTCAAATGTTTAAAACTGGAAGTTGCTCCTAGAGCAATATTTTTGTTTGGTTTCCTTCCTCTGTTTGGGCTCTCCTCCAAATCTTTGTTCTTTTCTGAACAACTCTGGCTCCCAACTCCAGCATCGCTTGTGTTGTAAGTTGTGTTTATAGAAGCTCATTTCATGTTAAATAAATTGTATGTGCTTTTAGGTACCTTATTACCCGATATTTCAATATTTATGCTTTTGAGCAGGCACATCTAAAGCGAAACATTGCTTGAAATGTTACAAGATGGGTTTGCTGGTTGTTTGGTTTTTTTTTTCCCCTTGGTTACTAAAACTGCTGGTGTGTGGTAGTGTTAGTCCTCATTTGAATCCCGAAACAAAGCCATGAAGAGCTTCAGACGAAAAGAGGGAAGGAAAAGAAGAATAAGAACTTTTCTCTTGATCGCAACAGGATAAAATGATCGAGTTGCCTTTGGAGATCCTCAGAGCCAAAACCCAGTGACACTTGGTTAAATATAAACAGCGGCCGTGTACAGAAATCAAGTCTGAAGCTGGGTGACGTGTATAGAGAAGAGACTAATTTTTGTAACTCTGCTAGAGTTCGTTTTGGAAACTGCTTTACTTGTATGGGAAGATTTGTACATGTAACTGCAAGTGGTGAATAAAATTGTACAGACGACTTCAGATGTGTGCCCAGGTTTCGTGGCTGCCTGCTGACGGGACTCAGTATGTGGAGAAATGAGCAGATGTCGTGACATCAGCGATATTTTTCCTGTGAGAAGATAATTAAAAACAGAAAACTAAATATTTGTAGAGACTAAGAAGAAAGTAAAGTGGGTACTCTTGAGAGATTTGGGGCAACAGTTTAGGGAGTAATTAAGATTAAGGTAGAACAATATTAAATATAATCTGTTTAAAATGTTGTGATTTAAAACAAGAGTATAGTCTGTGGAATGGGTCCCTCATGCTTAAACATCTCAGAGGGTTCTCTGTCCTTGACATGTATCTCGTTGCGTGGAAAACCGGTGGGAGACGGTGTGGTTTTGACTTGGCCCTCCCCAGAGCTAAAAACCCCCCGTTTTTATTTTCCCTGTCCATTGTTTGGGTACCAGCAGAGGGAGCCTCGAGCTTTGTTTTTTGCGTAGGTCCTACATAAATTGTCATTTTAAATTCTTAAAAGAGGGCTTTCAGGGAGTCCTCACTAGCTGGTGGAAGGACCTGTCTCTCCTGCAGTGCCAAATCCTGGCAGGACGTGCCCTTGTCGGGGCTTGGTTTCCCTAAAATCTGCCCTGTCACACACAATCCAAGCCGTGAAGGTGTTGGACGAGGCCATCAGCTGAGGGCTTTCAACACCCAGCCTCCTTTGCTGAACACGCTTCAAAACCATGCTCTGTGGTCGTCGGGCGTTCATTTGGGACTTGGAGATCTATGGGTAGGAGAGCGACAGCGAGTAACCTTGTCCTTAACGCTTGTTTTAAATTGCTGCCTTCCTAGTTAAGCCCTTTTTGGGATTTTCCAGCTGTTGTCCTGCTGATGTTGTCCTGTGGTGCTGCTTCTATTTCATACGGAAGGCAGCACGCGCTGTGTACTGATGAAAAATGGATTTTAATGGAAAATTCCGTTTCTCATTCGAAACTAGGTTGAGGTTTGGTTGGAAGGAGTCCTTACTCTGGTTCCAGGATTCTCTCTGCCCACACAACGCGTCATGTCTCTTGGCTTCGGCGATGGCCTTCAGCTCTTGCTGAGGCCTGGTTTGAGCTACGGCAGCGCGCTGCTCGGTGCTCGCTGCCTTTGTCAAACAAGATTTTTTTTTTTTTCCCATGAAATCCCAAGAAGGGTCAGTGGCCTTGCTTGTATCGGAAGCAGCTCTCTTCATTACCATTCCAATAACGGAAAAGAGCGAGGCGGACAATCTGTAACTAATTTCAAGTGCCAATTGAGCCGTGTTAACTTGGAGGACGAGGCAGTGAGTGAGTCTTACAGGCTCTCGCTTGACCTTTCCTGCTCTTTATTACGAAAGTCACGCTGAATCAGCTGCAATACACAACTCAAGACAGAAAATCAACGGGCCGTGGCATCCCAGCTCTCCCCAGTTCTTTTGGAAAGCTTTCCAGTGTCTTCCAACAACGCCGGGATCGGAACCAGACCATCTCGCAGCAGACA
Organism: Coracias cyanogaster; assembly: GCA_033124195.1. Classification (NCBI taxonomy): domain Eukaryota; kingdom Metazoa; phylum Chordata; class Aves; order Coraciiformes; family Coraciidae; genus Coracias; species Coracias cyanogaster. The sequence continues at coordinate 25,249 of JAVSBS010003754.1, read as the reverse complement.
GGCTGCTTTCAAGCCCTGTTCTAGACAAGGGTAAATAAAAGTATTCAAGTATTTTTCTAAACTACTGTTGTGATGACCTGCGCACTTTGCTTGGGATACTCTAAACTTGTTAACTCTGAGCGGAACAATCTGGTTGCAAAAGTCTAAAGCCATAAATGTTACATACTGACTAATATGTGTATCTGAGAAGATAATAATCAGCTTAATTTAATTTCCCCGCTATCTGATTCATAATTCTTCATAACAATCGATTGCTGTCAAAATGAGCTGTCGGGGGTGGCAAAACATCTTAAAACTCCCTTTAAAGACACTCTGTTTTTCAGAATTCTTCCTGTTTTTCAAAGAGGAGTTTAACGTAATCTCAGGAGTCTCTCCACAAGATATTTCACTTTGTTCTTATCAAAGCCAGGACTTTGTTTTTCTTGCTGAAAAATGCGTTAATACTGGAACCATTAAGCTCTGTTTCTGTGGCTGGTGACTTTTTTTTTATTCAGTCCCAGGTACCAGTATAAAGCCCCGATGTTTGACTTGAAAGGCGCAGGAGACGCACGGTCCCGTCAGTGTGGTAAATTAGTTCCAGTCTCCAAGATCCTGCTGTAACTAATTGCTGTGACCTGGAAGTGGATAAAGTCCCTAACAGTAAGATCAGCTTTTCCTCTAGTAATTTGACAAACCGAACCTTTGTTTTTGAGTCCCATGTAGGCTCCATACCCCATTTGCCCTTTCACGATGGGCAACATTTCCACATTGAAGTGATAATGATTTTCCAGGTTTCTACTGATTTGTCTAGCAGGTGCCTTAATTTATTAATGCCAGAAGAAGGGAGAGATTCAACAGCAGCAAAAAAAAAAAAGGATTCCTGGCAGTGACTGTGTATCAAAGTCGTTCCTTATCCAGTCCTGTTGCTGTATTTGACCACTGGTTAAACTTGGTGTCTCTACACAATGTGTACTTCAAACAACCTCTTCTGCAGAAAATTCTGTAAAGATAAGAGAAGTATCAACGTATATTAGTGGTAATGATTACATTCAACAATGGTACTGCTGTTTCATCCAGATATTTAAAAAACACACTGCACAGCAGAGGTTAAGACTTGCCAAACCCAGGTTTGTCTCGTGTATAGTGTGTTTAAAGCAGCAAATACAGACTATCCTGGATTCTCTTTCCCACATAATGCTTCTGTTGAAGTTTTACTATTCCAGTTAGCCCGTGGTTAGAGTCTTAAACAGGCCAGGTATTCCCGAGCTATTTAGGGCGGTGTTTGGGGAATCTAGCTGTTTTCTCAGGATACTATTTCCTCAACTACACAAGTGTTCCTCCTGCTCTGCCACAGGCAGGAAGACCAGGGGTTTGTGGAATCGCTAGATCTCATTTATTTTCTACAACCGCCCGGAACTTGGACCGAAATCTCGGTGTTTGCCTCTGCGGCGTTCACCTCTTGCAGGGTAAGTTGTTGAAATGGGACCTGTGTGGTGGTAGCTGTTAGAAACTCTGCATTTCAGCACCTGGTTAATTTTATAAGGATAATTTTAGGCAGTCATTGTAAATAAACAGATGCATCTTTCTGGATGGGCGGTTTGGGGAGTTTCTTTTTGCTCCCAGTCTCTCCCAAGCCTGCATCCCACCCATCTTCTCCCATCCCTGCAAGCAAATACAAACTCTCCAGTCGCCTGTTTATTTGTGCTCTAGTGGGATGTGAACCTTGGTCTTTGAGGGTGAAAGGTTGAGGGACGTGTGTCTTGTTTACCTGTGCTTTTCAGATAATGTTTTCCTTTAATCTCATAAGCAGGCACACCGTTTTGTCCTGTGGTGCTTAATTACTACCAAACCACGTATGAGCGACTGATGGCAGCGGGCAAGAAGAGTCAAAGGCCGGTTTGTCAGCCCGGAGGAATTCAGCAGAGCTTCCCCTGCCTCCCAGGTTTGATAGAAACATCTTTCCAGGAGAGCACTGCAATGTCTGCCTCATTCATCCCCATGGTCTAGAACAGTGCCATGTCTACTGAATACAGGCAGGTAGATGAATGAATGGACCCCCTAGCAGT
>JAVSBS010003754.1:0-22740 GCA_033124195.1 Coracias cyanogaster | reverse complement strand
CCCGCCGGGACTGGGCTGGAACCAGCGCCTCGTCCTCCACCTGCCCCCAGGGGGCACCTCTTGGCTACAAACCGCGCTGCCGCCACCGCTCCATTGGCTCCCGCTGCTGACCTCTGCTACCCACATGAAAGAAAAACAGGAGTCTAACAGGAGCTGAAAGAATCTGACAGTAAATCACTGAAGCTCTGTTTTGCAGAGCTGATATAGGATGCTTCTAAACGGCTTGATTAATGCCGGGCAATACATTAAAAGCAAGATGTGGTGGAGCAAGGAGGCTACGGCCAAGTACCAGCTCTGCAGCAGAGCCCCAGACTCTAAGAAATAGAATTGTTTTGGTTGGAAGAGACCTTTAAGATCATTGAGTCCAAGCATTAAACCAGGGCACCGCTAAAGCACATCCCTCAGCAGCACATCACCGTGGCTTGGAAACCCCTCCAGGGATGGGGACTCCACCACTGCCCTGTGCTTTATTATTTTTCGGATGTTCAGGGTAGTGGGTAGCTCGGAGGAATCGGCTATCTTCTTGTCTTTGCTGCAGTGGTAGGATCCTGCCTGTAGCCACAGCCTTTTGGGGGGTTGGTTGGTTGTTATCTGAATCATCAACCGCTGGCAAAATGCAGGCTGGAGGTTCCTCTGACCTTTGCCTCCTCGCAACCCGACTCCGTGCACTGCTCAGTCAGAGCATGTAATGAGGTGCAGATGCCACAGATAGGATAATTGAATACACACAGATATTTGAGGGACTTTCTGGTTGTGACAAAGGGATGGAGGCAGAAAACTCTTGATTGAGGCTGCTGTCGTTGGGTTCGGGGCTGGGTGGGAAGGGAGGAAGAGCAGCCTGCCTTTCTCTCACCCCGTTTTGCCAGACAACAAGGTAAATGCTTCCTTGGGAGTAAATCTGTGCAAACGCTTGATTTGAATATTGCCTGAAGTGAAGAAGACTCAGTCTAGGCTGTCATAGAATCTATGATTTTATAAACTACATGCTAATTTTTTTTTTTTAATTGCTGAAAAGAAAATGTGTTGAGTTCCACAACAACCCCCCTGAAACCCGTCCCACAGCCTTTGCAGGCACCGTCATGGGAGACTGGGACTCCAAACCTTGATTTCTTGGGGGGTTCCTCCCCCACATCCACCTTCCCAGGCTGGTGCCCTGGGCACCACCTTAGGGGATGTTCTGAAGTCAACGTGGGGAGGGAGGCTCTGCTTTCCTTGCCTCCTAAGCAGATAGCATGGAGAGCATCTTATTTTTAAGCAAAACAGTATTAAATAGTAGGAGCACTCAACTGGTGCTGTCTTCTCAGCCAATCTTCACCTACTCCCCCATTTCCCATGGGATGTGGGAGCCTGGCCAGTGTTTTCTGCAGGGTTCCAGTCATCCCGCCCCTCAAGATCGGCATCACCTTGCAGCACCACTCTGTTGCTCTGGGCAAGGATAAAGCCAACAAGTCTCACTTGATACTTCCCAAGAGAGACAGTGCCACCAGGAGGGTGCGGTTCTGGCTGAAGGTCTTCTGGAGCAGTCCCAGGGCTGCATGGCAGGAGTAGACCTCACCTGAGACTGCATTTCCCAGCCTGGTCTTCATGCAGGTGGGACTGAAGTCTTCTGGAAGGTCCCCATCAGCTCCTAAGAGGCAAAATCTCATCTAAACCCCTGGAGTTGTGCAGGAAGAAGGTGCAGCACCGTTATCACTGTGAATGGATGTGGGCATGGCCACCACACTGACCTTGTACAGAGAAATAATTCCCGGCAGAGATGCTGACAGGGGAAGCGATCTATCCCTACCTTGCACAGAGAGTCCAAACCTCGTGGGAGACACTCAGCTGCAAGAACCCACAGCTATGACTCCACAGCTGAGCCGAAGAGCTCTTGTGAGACTTGGCACGTCTTATATCTGGCTGTAGCGCTGTGAGAAGAGTGTGATGTTCGGGCCAGAGCTGGAAAACCCTCGGCTGGGGAGATGGGGTGAGCACCAGCGCCCTGCTCAGGTGCAAGCCCTGGAGCAGAGCCAGGCTGACTCCAAGTGTTCCATGACAGCTTGGAAAACGTGACGGTTTTTTCCTGTAAAGCGCAGAAAGAATAGAAAAGAGGGCGAGATCCAACATGTGCTGATGCGCTCAAGTTCTACACAAGTTATATCGTGCGTAACACAAACATTTGTTAATTTAATTAATTTATAAGCAAGGGGCTGCCGCCCATGCCGAAGAGCCCAGAAGGTCCTGTGCTGTCTGCAGCAATTTCTCTCCTTGCTTTTCCTCCTCTCGGAGCCACGCTGAGGTTTCCCTCCGAAGCCTGGCTGCTGGGTCATCTCCTGCAGCCCCAGCCGAGGCCGTGCTGACAGCCCTTCCACAGAGTTCACCTTCCAACGCGCCATTTCGTGGCCCGTCCAAGCGCTTGGCTTCAAGACGAATCCCTGGGAGCGTGGCTCCAAACACCCGGATCGAGCCCCTCGGTGAGATCTCACGCGCCTTCCAGTGCTATCCGGCCTGATTTGGAAAACAACAAGCAAGGAAAAGTGCCCAAAGTGAGAAATGTGGCTTTAATTTGGACAACTAATGGCTTCCAGCTGAACCAGCCATTAAAAACAGTTGAAGAATTACAATGTAAATAGATTAATGCAGACAAAGCAACATGTGCGCTGTTCCGTGTCTTCTCGTTACCTACAAAATACTTGGGCAGTGACACACTGTTGGTCTAAGCCACTTGTTGGGTTCTGCGCTAATCAGCTAAAATTAAACAAACACGACTGATAAAAACGACTGTTGGGTTTGAAAGTTGATGCACCAACAGAATTTACTCCAGGAGATAATTACAGATGATTAAGTAACAAAGAAATCATTCCTACGGCAAAGGGGGCAAGCCGGCGGCGCGGGGAAGGGGCACTTGCTTGTGGAGGGATGAGCCGAAGCTGCAGGAAGGTCTGTGGATGAGCAGAAACCCCGAAGGAGCCTTTCTAACCTTTGAGTCCCACTAACACTTAAAAAAGGGCTGGAAAATCCGTATTTTGCTGTCGGGGGGGGACGTACCTCCAGTACCCCCCTCTTCCCGCCTAAGGCATCAATCTTTTCATTCAAATTTGGCCTTTTAAATGCAAAGCACTGGGTAGAAGTGCTCCCAGGTGAGTGATAGAAGTGATAAATGTGATGTTTCTAAATAATGATGCTAATTTAAATAATGATGCCCGTCTCCCCTGTCCCCAGAATCAGAGCAAATGAAGTCTCATTGTCTAAAACGGAAAAAAAAATAAGCAAGGAGTCTTTTTTAGATATCCGTTCTTAAAACCTTTTATTTAGAATCATGACATTGAGCGGCAGCCTGAGAAAGGGAGTGTTTTCCAAAATCAGCATTAAACGTGGGGGTTCTTTTGCATTTTTTTCTTCTCCACTTTGTGGTAGTAGAGCCATCCAAACAGCTGACATGGAAGGCTCATTTTCAAAGCATAGGATGTTAATTATGAGAACAAAAGCCCTTGTTAGTCAGCAGTGAACTTTATCATCACCTATAAGACGAGCTGCTGGTTGGGGAGTGAGGAGCATGGTGTGGTGGAGGGACTGAGTTTGGGCCGTATCCTGGTGCTGGGCTCGCTCTTGGAGGGATGACAGCCCTGTGAGGTGCGTATCTGCAGGAAAGCATGATGCAAAATAGACTTTTAACCAAGGAGTCACCTCCCTTTGCTTCTCTAATCCTTTCCTGAGGTTTCTAGGGGTTCTGATCGCAGCAAAGAGGGTATGATCATAGAATCATGGAAGGGACTGTTAAAGCTCATCTGGTCCAACCTTCCTGCAGGGAGCAGGGACATCTGCAGCTAGAGCAGGTTGCTCAGAGCCCCGGCCAACCTCACCTGGGATGGCTCCATGGATGATGCCTGTGTACCTTGCAAACCCTGGCAGCACCGTTGATCTTCTCGGTACATCTGTGCATGGTCAAGGGGCACATTCAGCAAAGCTCAGTGTGGTTTCGGTGAGGCCGAAGAGCTCTGGCCACCTGAACCTCTTCCCAAAAGCTTGGTTCCAACAAAGCATTTATAACCCTGCTTATGGTTGCATACAAAAATACGCATTATTTGCTGTCCTAGGACTCCAGCGTACACGCACAGAGGATCAAACCGTTGTCTGCTGGTGTGTTTTTGGAGACTTTAACAGGACGCGTGGTGGTGTCTGCAGGAACTATAAACCCCACAGCATGTTTGCTCCAACGGGAGGAAGCGGCTCCTGCTGCCCCGGGTGCAGCAGACGTGAGGTGAGTCGTTTATCACCTTTTACTCTGATAAAGAGAACGTTTTGCCACGTAGAGCTGTATTATTAAACTGACTCCTCTGCTGATCTTAACACAGGAGTTTCCACGTCGCTTTCCCCCCGTATTTTCTTTAGTACGTTCATATCCTTCGGCATCTCGCCGTAACACGTGTTCGAGTCGAGATTAGCCCCTATGAAATGAAAATCGCTTGGGGTGCGGAGGGGGAAGTGAAATATTATTCTTTATCCTGCATTGAAATATTAGAAGCTGACTTCTGAATTATACTCTGGGGTTACCGAGCTATAATTGAGATTGAAATTGGTCCGCTATTTTTGGTACAGCCTGGAAAGCTCCGAGTCTTATTCCCATTTGTGCCGGTGGAAATCCCCACCCATCATCTCAAATTCTGCTCTGCCCACACCTTCGGGGTGAAGAATGCCTCCCTGGCTCCCTCCTCCCCGAAATAATGGTAAGTGACAGCTCGTCAAAGCTGTAGCTGGCTGTTGCTCCTCGCCAAAGAGCCGAGAGGCGGCGAGAAGGGGCTTCTCCCCCCAGAGCTGATTGACAAGCAGGGTTGGGGCAGGGGGGAAGCGTTTGCTGGACCCTGTCAGATCATAGGGAGCTGCTGACAGCTCCCGCCGCAGCTCGCTTCCCTCCCTCGCCGGCCAGATTTATGTGCGATTCGGAGGGTGCTCATTAAATTCTGCTTTGCTTAGAACGTCCCAGGGAAAAAAAAAAAAAAAAGCAAGCCCGCTCCAAAATGCCAGTGTGCTCCTTTAAATCTAATTTCTTGCTCTGCAGGCGCTATCTAGAGGCTGAGCGGTTGGGTTTCTGTGGAGGAGCGATGAACGATGCTTCCTGATGCTCTGAAATATGAAATCAAAGTTGCCGTGAGTTTGCACTCCTCAAGCCAGCACCTCAGAGCAGCAAATGGTGTTTCTCAGCAGATGTCCAGAGATCAGCTCAGAACGATGCTTACGGACCAGAGCAGGTGATACGGGACCTGTCTGGGGTGGGATGGGTTCTTCTGGAGCTCCTGGACTGGCTGTGCCTACAAGGAGCTCTTGGTTTCTCACCCAAGTGCGATTTAGGGAGTGCCAAAAGCGCACAGACACAGTGCACGGCCTCCCGGCTCCTCCAAAGCAGCTGAAATCCCCCGGGAATATGTTCCACAGACAATAGAGTGCCTGTACGCTGTGGTGGACAGGACAGAAGAGCTGCCCAAAACAGACTAATTGGTGGATTAATGGTTAATGGGAGCCGCTGTCTTTGGGACCCTGCCGTTAGCAGCAAGAATCAAACGAGAAGTGAACGTTAAACGAGTAACTCCCAGCAGTCAAACTTTTAAATCTTCTGCTAATCTGGTGTGTTAGAAGCTGGAGTGGTGCCATATGTCAGGAAATGGCATCTATTAATAATAAAATAATTATGCTATTAATACCCTCACAGAAACTAAGGCAAGGGCTCTTCCAAACCCCCTCCAGGTGATTTATACTTCCATGCCGAAGGAAATGCCACCACTGCTGTGTTTTAGCTCAGTTCTGCTCGTGCTGGCCTTTTGAGCAGTGCTGACCATCTGCAGCCCAGCAGCAGCTCTGGGGTGACACTCGAGGGGTGGGATGTCACCTCGGCCGCTGGTGACCGTCATCTGTCCGCATTTGCCGGTTTGATGGAAAAAAAGCATGGGACGATGGGGAGCAAGAAGGTCCTGGTCCTGCCTTCTGCTGCAACCCGTCAGCATCAAAACGGTCCAAAGGCAACCAAAAGGAGACAAAAAGGGCTGTGGTGAGGGGGAAAGGGGTGGGGTGGGATGTCCCAGAGGAGCTCCTTGGTTTGCACCGAGAGCAAAGCAAACTGCAAAGTGAGATTAACAAAACAGAATGAATGGAAAAAGGGAAGAAAAAAAAAAAAAAGGCAAATGGTCTGTGGTAACCTGGATCTCGTTGTTAAATGTTATCGGTGTCTACAGGTTACTGGAAAAACAAGGAGGCCAGATGGCAGCCCCTGGCCCGAGCACGGCTGTTTGCTGCGGCCTGCGGCAGCCCCGGCCCTGCCGGGAGGGAGCAAAATTCCTCCCTAAATCTCAATTCCAGATCCGGGAGCTCCCCACGAAGGTGTCCTGGCAGCACGATGGATGCTCTCGGCCTGCGGACTGAGCGATGAGGTGAGGAACCTGCTCCCCCCCCACCCCGGCTTTCTCTGCTTTGTGCCTTTGATGCTGTTTTTCTGACGGTTTTTTTAAGCTCAAATTTCTGCTGGGAGTGCTGGAAGCCAGAGGGAGGTGAGGTGTGAGCTGGCCCCGGCTGCTTCCAACAGTCCTTGCTCTCACCTTGGTGCTTATTCAAGGCTATTATTTTTCTTGCAAAATGCCTCAAAATCCGTAGTGGCGAAGCACGTAAATCAGGGAAATATTCCTCTCTGGATTCCCGTGTCACAGGAGGTAAAATTCCTCCGTGGAAAATCAATGCTGTGAGCTAAAATCAATGAACTTTAACTTCAAGCCTCTATTTCAAAACCAAAGAAAACTTCCTCTTGCTTTAACCCTCTGAACAAACACGCCAATTTAATCTTTTATTTGCTGGAGCAGTGGATAATTACCTCTCAATCCCGTCAGTGCAAACCAGTATCTTAATAATTAATTGTTCCCATTCCTTCAGCGAAGAGGAGTGTTGGTACAGTGGGGTCAGGATGCTGGGAGGGAGCGAAGCGGGCACCGAGCTCCAAACAAGAGTGCCCTGAATTGATGGATAATAAATATTAACCAACTGATGACGTGGTTGGTGGATTTAGTCAGGCCAGTGAAGGCTGTTAACGGAGCAAGGGCACTACTGTGAAAACCAAACTACCAGGGAGGGCTGACTTGGTCCTGGGGGAGATGTTGAATTAATTTTTTCCCATCATCTCAGAAGGAAGCAGTGCTCAGTGCATCGTGCGTGAAATAAAATGCAACCGAGGACACTAAAGCGCTTTTTAAATAATAACTTTAAAGTATCAGAGCACAGGACCTGCACTGCGGCATGAGAGGATGCTGTGAAAGCCCCAGGAGGAAGGTGGAGCGCGTGGGTGCAGGAACCACGTACTAGCCGTGAAAAGAGGGTTTTTTCCTCAATAAGGGATCTTCAGGGGGTCTTGCTGCAACCCACAGGGACCATCTAAGTGCCAGCACCCCCAGCCCCACGGCACCAGGAGAGGAGGAGCAGGACACCAAGGATGGGGATCCACCACCAGGCCGCGGTGGTGTCCAGGGGTGCAAAGCACGTCGGAAACACGCACAAAGTAAGTACACGCTATTTCTTATCCCTTCCGATGCATTAACGCGGTGCTCCGGCTGCTCCGCGGGGACACGGAGTGACACATGAAACAAATTACCGGATTGGAGCCCTACCTCCCTGGCTTCCCCCCGGGGCTCTCCGTGTCCCCAAGATCAATTTGTCAGTGAGTTGGCTCCGCGGCATTTCCCGGCCGAGCGTCGGCTCGGGGAGACGTATCCCCTTGCAAGGAAAACACGAGGCAGGTGCACGGCTTGGGAGTAGAGCCCTTCGGAACCAACAACCTGAAAGGATTTGGTGTAGCTCCATTTATCGATTGGTGCAAACGAGCGAAAAATATGTCGGGTTGAGCTGCTCAAACGCGCTGGGGTTGAGTTGCTTTTTTGGGGCTGTTTTGGGTTTGTTTTGTTTTGTTTGAAAGTGGTGAAAAATACCAAAGGCATGAGCGAGGAATTAATGTGCAGCTTATAAACACGCTGCAGGGAAAAGTCGAGGGGAAGCAACCAAGACTCGAAATAGATTTATCTCCAAACATCCCGCTGAGCTCAACGCAGGAATTGGGACCGGCCACATGACAGAAAGCTGCGCTGTCAGTGGCACCTGGGGATGGCGAGATGGAAATAATTCCTCCTTAATGAAGATAGGGTTGTGTCCGAGGCTTTGGGCAGAGCAGCGATCTCCGCTGCCTGGGAAAAGAGGGGATTGAGTTACAGACGGGCTCTGCTGGAGGAGAAAACCCCTTGTTTTAAGCAAAACCTTACCCGGCGTTATCTGTTTAATGTGTTGCACGCCATTTGTGGCATAAACATTTCCAGTTCATTTTAATTTCATATCGTAGGAGAATAACAAAGACAGCGGGTTATTGGTCGCAGCTGCGCGAATGTGGCAAATGTAACTTGAAGAATTATTCTGTCAAAGAGACAGAGCCAGATCGTATTGTTTTTTTCCCTTGCAGTCTTGCCAGCAGTTAAATAAGGGATTTTATTAAAAATTTTCATGTAATTAAAATCTATAGTCTTGAAAGGCTTTATAGGAACTGGAGTTAAACCAAAATAGCGCATTTACATTCAGATGTTGCTGGTTTGTAGGAGTATGATGCTGGTTGATAAAGGAAAAAAATGAGGTTTTTTTTTTTTCACTGTAAGTCTTACACTTTAGAGTTTATGTAGCTTTGGAACGTGCGGTGATCGGTACGGTTTTGAAGGACAACCCTTCTAGGAAATGTTACTTTAGAATCACAGAATCATTACGGTTGGAAAGGACCACCGGGATCATCAAGTCCAACCTTCACCCCAGCATCTCTCCAGCCACCTTTGGTTATAGAAATTCATTAGTTATGACCTGGGCGACCGGTGTGTCCCGAGAGGGAGGAATGAGTTTTCTTCGGCGCACGTGTAGCTGTAACGAGCACAGCCCAGGTTTTCAGCCCGTGTCCGTCAGTGTGATGGATCGTCCTTCCCTCCTCTCGCTTCCCAAGCCCCAGCTCTGGCTGGAACGGAGAATTCTCCCAAAGTGAAGGAAATACCCCCGGTGAAAAGCAGCCCTGACAGCCCCCCAGAGCCCTTTCTTTTCTTTTTTTTTTTTTTCCCCCCCTGCTTTTTTTTTTTTCCTTTCCTTCTTTTTCTCGGAGCTTTGTCCAGTAATAAACAACTGTTTCAATCTGCTGCGCTGATCAAAAGAAATGTTTTAATCAGTCCCAGGCAAAATATCATGCTATTATGTTATCACTGGAGCAAATCATCAAAAATACAAAACAAAAATATCGCTTTAATACGCTCCAGATCAGGAATGTCTTGAAGAAACTTGCCTTCCTCGCAGGTGTGTCCTATTTTAAGAAAAAAAAAAAAAAGAGAAGAATTAAAGCGCGGGGGCTGGGGCGAGCGGGGCTGTCAGGGCAGAAACACCGAGATCAAAACTGACCAAGGCCAATTACTGCAGATAAACTGCTCAAAACGCTTCCCCCTACCCCAGGGATGCTTTGATTAACTTTTTTTCCAGCTGATAAATTGTCACTCATCTGTGTTTTCACCTGCTGCGAAGCAAATCCATGAGGATTGCTGCAGGGGCACCGACCCGCTCCCTGATGCCTCCAGGCCGTGGCTCTGGCTGGGGAGGGATTCATCCCCATGGAGACCCAGAAACTTCCAAATTTTGGAGGTGATTTTCCCACTGGAATCCTGAGCAGGGTCTGGATCAGACATAGGGTGATGGGAGCCATCGGCGGGTGCAGGAGCATCCCTGCTTGATGTGTGATGGCTAGCAGAGGTTCTCACCATCTCCTCCAAAAAACTCCAGCTTGAGCAGAGCTGGATCTCATTTCCATCCTCTGCTCTGTTCTGTGTCCAGGAGACCTACCCAGTGAAATTCCTCCTTTTTACGGCCCATGACTCCATCTGCATGAGCGATACTTAAAACCAAAGTGATCTCTCAGTCATTTGGGGAGCAGGGTGCTGGGGCTGTCTCACCAGCCAGACCTGTCAACCACACCCCTTGGACCAGCAGTTAGTAGGATGTGCGCTCAGATGGACCTTTCATACACGTTGGATTGAAGAAACCCTGACTCTCCATAGGGCCTTCAAAGTGGTGAGAGGAGCCAGGCAAAGGGGAGAGGCCCACGCTGGCACGTGCAGCTCTCCGACACCACCCAAACCCGTTTGACCAAAATCATCTCAGAAGCTGAGGACATTGGCTTGGGAAGGAGGAACGGCAGTGGGGATGAAGCACCCAGACCTGGCCATGTCCAGGTGAGCTCCTCCCTGTCCTCTCCTTGTCATCCTTTGCCTCCAGAGCTTCTCATTCACGATTCCAGCGTCTGTCATGGCAAGGGTCCACTCTTTCAAAGCACGAAGGCTTTTGAGATGTTGGGTTTCATTTCAGTTGGAAATGAAGTTTGGGGCTTCATTTTGCTTTGATTTTGTTTCATCTCAAAACTTTCCAGGAAAGAGACTTAAATTTCTTCTACCAGCCTAAATTCTTAAATTCTGGTAGTACTGGGAAGCGAAGCAAAGGGGGCTGATGTTATCCCTTAGAATAGCCCAGATAGAGACGTTATCCTGCTTTTATGAAAGCCAAAGGCCAAATTCATATTTATTTGAGCTGCAGCAGAATCTGGCTTCTATCCTGGACTTTACAACATATTGTTTCAATCTATATTTTTATTAGCAATATCGATAACGTTGGAAGAAATACGATACAGGAAATAGCTTATCAACTTCGATTAATTTTACAGTAAGGCTTTTACCGGGGATGAAAGAAGAATTCGGCAAAGGGCTGAAGCTAAAAGCGTTGTTGGTAAACGGAGACGTGCGGTACCTGCGCGTCCTGCTGCGTAGTCAGTGTGGATTTTACTCCATGGAGGAAAAATCCTTGGGAATCAATTCTTTTTTTTAAAGGCCACAGGATCTCACTTGACTCACTGGAAGGTCCCTTTGGGACACGGAGGTTTTGCCTTCGAGCGGCCCCGCAGCTTTGTGGCACGCAGGAGCCTTCCGAGCTGTCCCCTTCCCTCCTTGTGCGCCATCATCTGATATTAATCTGTAGTTTTAATGTTGGTTTATGAGCAGTTTAGCACCTGAAAGGCTGCTCTGTACCTGGATTTATGCTATTTTCATTTTCTTCTAGTTTAAAATGGCAGCCTGCGTGGAGGGCATCGTGGTGCAGGTTGAGGATGAACCAGCCCCGGCTCCCGGATCGCTTCATTTTGCCCTGGTGTTGAAGACACCCGGGAGCCACAATCTCACTGCTGATGTTTACCAAACCACCTTAAGTATACAGGGCTTTTTCCGCAGTGCATTTAGCATCCCATCAAATCAGAATCTCCAGGGTGTTTAAAGTGGTACCTGACGGAAGACGATGGTTAAAACCAGCGAGTGCTTGGGGTGAGGTGGGCACAGATCGGAAGAATAACTCCAAGGAACCACACAAGCCATTGCTCTTCTTCCTTTTGGAGTCCAGGCCCTCTTTTATTTGCAGGCCTGACTGGAAGCAGATGGACCTGTCAGGGCTGGCGCGGGCAGGTGAGCCCAGGGGTGGATGAGCTGCTAAGCGCTCCCAGATGCTGGGCAGGGCCCGGAGGAAATTGTTGGAGCTGGGACCCAGCTCAGAGGGGAGATCTGGAGCTAGCGCCAGGAAGGGGAAAAAGTGAATTTCTCTAAAAAGCCGTTCTCTCAGAACCTGAAAGGGCGAGGCTTTGAAAAGAGGAGAAAATATCTGAAAACCCCTTTAGTGCGTCTAATATATCTTCAGACATCGGAGAGCTAGAAGCCGCCCTGAGCCCCTGCCCCCGTCTCTGGTTTTGTTCAGGATCTGCCTCCTTAGACAGCAAATCTTACTGTTCCTGGGGGTTCTCCCTTAGCGCGGCTGTTTGCCTCTCCAGAAAGCTCTTGAATTTTACGTGCTGGTTTGTGACACTTGATTTACAAGCTCCAAGGGGTCCTTCACAAAACCTGGACTGCTTCTGGTACTTAACTGCCGCAATAAACTTAAAACCGCGTGCTTTAGGCTAAGCAACCTGGGAGGAAATGGTTTGATGTGTGGAAGTAGACGTTAGGTCCTTCGTGTGAGCGTCACCGAAGGGACAGAGGAGAAAGGGGTTTATAAATAACTCTGAGATTCAGGAACGACACGAGCTCGGTGAGAGCAGAGCTCGATTCAGCAGGAACCGCTTGTGGCGCGACACCCAACATCTGCAAAAGTCCTCACAGGCCGTGGAATTCCCGACAGCCTGGATTGCTGCATCGTCCAGGCTGTCTGACACCGGCTTTACCTCCCCGGGGGCCGGGGGGGTGGCTGCGGTTTGCACAGACCCAGCCGAGCCCAGGCAGGGCTGCCCGGAGCTCGTGTCCGAACGCGCGAACCCACAGGTCAACCGCAAGGTGATGAACGTGTCGCAAGGTTTATTCCCGCTGCAAGGAAGGTGGGTTTTTCTTTTCCTTTGTAAAGTTTACTCGACCAAAAGAACTGCTTCTGGTTGAAAAGGTGTTTTGCCAGCACTGGCTGCAGCGTCGGAGGCCACTGAAGTGGTGTGGATGGGGCTCTGCAGCGGCTGGGCCATGCTGTGGCCGTCTGCCATGGCTCTGGTGCCTCTGAGTCACACGGTGATAAAGAAAATTAAGAAACACGTTCACCAAGGAAGGAGGTGTCACCTCCAGCCCTGCAAAGTGCAGCTCTGACCACCGAGTCCTTGTAGCACAGCTCCGGGAGGAGTCGGGGGATGCATCCCCTGCACCCGTTACCCAAAATCCATCCCGGGGCCGGGAGATCTGCTGTGAAGCTGGGGATTTTAAAATGATAACTTTAAAATTATCATTTTAATGATAATTTTTAAATGATACCTTTGGATGCTGTAGCTTTTATTTAGCTTCCTGAGCGAGAAGAGTCCTGGCAGGTTCTGTGTGTTCTAGGAGACCAGCAGACACCCAAAACCGAGACCAGAGGATGCGTAAATATCGCGGAGTCATCTGTTCCCAATTGCCTGTGTTTACATATTAATGTGCAATACAAATTTGTAAACACGAGCATTTGAAACTTGTGTAGGAACCGATACGGGCCTTTCCCCTTTCTGCAGCTTTATTGGAACCTCATGTCCGTCCCCCCCCAGCCCCACCACACATGGACATCGTTGTGATGCTGGATGCATTTCAAATGTTCTGGGTGCTTGTTTGTTCTGCTCTCTCTTGCTATCCTGTCCTCGTTTGCTTTGCATAATTGTGATACAAATTATCATCTAGTTACAGAGCAAACCTCCGAAGATCAGAGGTAAAGCGAGGCTCTCCCGTCAGCAAGAGTGACATCCGACGCTCCCCCTGCGCGCTCGGCTTCTCCGGTAGATGTATTAAGTTTGGGTGAAAGCGGATAGCAAACTGGGCTTTGATTAAAACATGATTTCTGGGGGTTTTTTGTCCCTTTGCTTTTTAAATCAGCCTCGCAGTGCCTGAGCACCGAGCCCATCCCCTGTCCCAGTGTCGAGCGTGGACGCAGCATCCCTTGGTCTGGCCGGTTCTCTTTGCTGGACGTGGGACCAGATATTCCTGAGGAACTCCAAACTCCTCTTGGGAAAAGTCCAATGACTAATAGCTGAGATTGTTCAGCAACCTTAGTCTTTTAAAAACCCCTTTTCTTCCCGTTCCCACTTAAAAATAGTGCCGTGATGCTGGGTTTATTTTGTATTCACCTACAGAGCCGAAAAAAACCAGCGGACTTTTGTGGTTGCCACAGGTTTCTAAGTGATGTTGATGGGAGGAAGTACAAAGCAGCATGTGATGTATTTTTATTTACAGGCGCGTGGTCCCGCTTGAAATATTGACCTCGATTGCCCCAGTTTCACATTTAATAATAATTTATTACCCTGACTTTACTGTCTCGCGTTCTGCCACTCACCTCCCAGCAGCAGCCGCTCTCCAAAGCACCCCTAGAAGGCAGCGTGCGGGTGTTCCGCTATTTTGGGCACCGTTTTGCTCCTATAAGAACCAGCTCTGTTATAGTGTGAGTGATTTGGCTGAATTACCACTGCGTGCATGGAAAATATTCCCATGGTGAGGGAGCCTTGGCCTGATGTGACCACGGGGGCATCAGGACAGAGAGGTACGACTGCCTGAAGTTACCACCAACATCTTTTTCTTTCATTACAGTGATTTTTTTGAAAGGATAAAATCCGGAGATAAAGTCAAAGGAAATAGAAATTAACCTCAGATATGCCAGACCCGAGTGTCTCCCGTGTCATGCTGACCTTGGTATGGAGCTAGTTGGTATTTCTAGGTCTACTCCACCCACGCTGATGAACGCTGCGTCCTCCCCGGAGCTTGGTGCCCGCACCCGAGGGACACGGGCGCTGGTGTCACACATCCCTTGCAGGCACCAGGCTCTGGCTGTCTTTTCCACGTGGCTATGCCCAGGGAGGGGAGCAAAACCAGGCACCTACGGGACCGGGCACATCAAAACCCAGCCCAAGTCCACAGGAATGAGCTGAGCATCGCTGTTGGAGCACGTCACCCACACGCCGGGGTTGTGGGTTCATGCCAAAAGGCACGGAGTGAAGGGGCAGCTCCAGGAAGCCCCATCCCACCTGCCAACACGCTCCGAGGAGGAATGAGGTGGGTCCCATCAATGAGAGCCTTTGCTCTGCTGTAGTAGATGGAATTTATCTGATCTCAGTTTAAATGGCTATCGCTGTAAAATTGTCCGTACTGGACATCTCTCTTCTGGCCATTTTCAGCCACACTTCTAACCAGGCCAACATGGATTTGCTGGATCACCAGCTCCTGGCCAGCAACTCTGGAATATCTTATGCAACCGCAAATATTTGGAAAATTGGAAGTTCCCCATTGCATCCACCCACAAAACTGTGACTGATCTGGAGGAGCCTTCCAGCTCCCCAACTGTGTTGGGACCAGTGCTCGGTCACTCGTCCCACTGGGAGCAGAGACCTGCATCGCCCACCACCGACAGCGAGGGACGGCTGGGAAATAAGGACTCCTGAGTGAAAAAAATAAAAGGTTCTTTCTTTCTTTTTTTTTTTTTTTTTAATAAAAATAGGGAGAAAACAGCACGAGAAAGCAGGTTGGTTCATTCTTACGGTGGTACAGACCATTTAGCAAGGCAAGCAGGGCGCACGGTTCCATACTGGTATTACTGGGGGCTCTGTGAACTCTCAAGGCAGTTAAATGAGGGAAACCAGAGTTGTCCGATTTTTAGCAAAGTCCCGTGAAAGTAAACGTGTGGCTTGATGTCATCTCAACCGCTTTTGATGTTGCTGCTCTTAATTCGTTGTCCGTTACGGACAGATTTCTGATACGGCTTTTGAGTCTCAAACCTGCGCGTAATCCCTGCGTGAGGTTTGTAAATGCACAATTCTCGTCCCAGTCCCGGGACGCAGCTGGTCCCAGCCGAGCAGTACTTTAAAATCTCTGTCCTATTGCAAGCGATAAAACTGGCTTCAGGCAGGGGCTGAGCATCGGTCGAATAAAGAATAAAACCTGTGCCCCAGTTTACTGTGAGTTACGTTGTGCCCTTGGGAGCTCGAGATTATTTACAGGAATAACAAGAATATCCACAGGTTATAAGAAGACAAACAGGACTTTTGGAAGGAATTGAAAATCTCGTGTTTCGGGACCCGTGTAACTGTTGGGAAAGGGTCTGTGGTCTCCACAGGAGCACCCCAGGAGCATCCCTGCCCCTTCCCTCGGGCACAGGCTGGGGGATGCCAGCCCAGGTGGATCTTCTGTGTCCCCTGGGGCTGGAAGCTCTGGGGAGGAGCAGTGTCCTGTGGGGCTCCCAGAAGTGCTTCACCCCACACAGCTCTCTCAGATTCATCTTCCAGGTCCTCCAGCATGGATCTGTCTCACCACAGGGCTGTGTGACCCTCCATCCCCTATTCCTTCCCACCACTCCATCGGTGCTGGTGCTGCACTACCACGTCCTGGAGATCTCTGGAGGCAGGAGCATGGAGAAGATGACCCTCGGGGCACCCCTGAGACAGGCTCCGCTTTCTCATCCCCACAAGGTAGGAACTCTTCCATCTTTTATCCTGCCTTTCTTTACCGCGGCAGCAGATACTTGGATTTATGTCCCCACTCTGACAATCAAGTCATCCAGGTCCCGGAGAAGGCGGCACTTTAAGGTCACTAATTAGAATCCATTAAAGCCAAGGGAACTTGAGAGCATGCTTGAGCACTGGGCCGCGCAGGGCTCCTTCGCTGCCTTGAGGGCTCCAATTGTCCCTTTGCAGTTAGTGGAAAACCTCAGGTGGGGCAAGCAGAAGCTCAGTGGGGCTTTGAGCTAACTAAAGGCAAGCTAGAGAGAGAGTTTCAGGAAAACGTATTCGTAGAAACGCCTACGTCTACGTTCCCACTTCGGAGTGCAAATATTAAAGAAGGTGACTGTACATTTTGCTCTTAACCTACAACCGTGACATCAATATCACCACAAGGTATCACCTCGCTGTGGATCATCCCAGAGCCTCCACGCTCTCAAATCCTCCCAACAACAACAGGACACATTTGCCCGCAGAAAACAAAAGAAGTTGACCCTCTAGACCTACTGCTCCTGGACCAGGCGGTATCTCACAGTAACTAGCAAGCCCTCGGGTACGAAGGAAGGAAGGGGTTGCTTTACATAGCAATGCTTAGACGTATGGTAGAATTCCACTAAAGGCAATGGTTAATTGTTGGGTGCCAGTTGGAGTGATTACATCTGCCATCTCTCAAAGAAGCCGGGATGCTGTCACTCACTTTGAAATGGCTCGCTGCATTCATCAGTCTGGATGGCACAGAGAAGTTGTAACCGTACAGGCCATATGGAGGATGTAAAGAACAATTAAGTGCTTCCCGAGCAATGGGACTTGATGGGAAAATGTTTCCAGATGCATGTAATCCATACAGCATTTGACTTGCAGAACTGGGTACTTGTAGACCCTGCCCGTTCAAGTCTTCTGCTTTAGCATTTTTCAGGTTGGTTATGCCGAGGGAAGAGAGTTTGGGCACGTCCACCATGAAGTGGGGGAGAAGATGCGGGTTGGTGCCTCCCAGTTTTTCGTGGCTTGGGAAGAGGAGAGACTGTTGTCTTAAGAAGCTCGTAGGACATATCTTGTAGTAGAGGGGCACGTTGAGGTTGTGTAGGTAGGTCTCGGGGCACGACACGCCGAGGTTGCTCGCCGACAAGTGGAACGTAGGAGGTGAGCACGATGGAGAGAGCAGGGGGTTGAGAGGAGAGGGTGTCCCACCGCTGGAGGTCACCGGCGAAGAGCTGGAGCTCCCACCTGGAAACAAAAACAGAAACCATCCAGGCTGGGCTGGCTGATGTCCCCAGCCAAGGAACCCTGGGAGGATCCTGCTCCCACTCCACGTCTCCGCTGTCCATCCGAGCACAAACCTGCTCCAAAAACCAGCTCCTGCAGGATGGGAACATCTGTCCATAAATTATCTGCTGTCGTTACTTGGCCCTCCTCTAAGAACAATATTCAGGCACATCTAATCCCTTTCATTTAACCGGGTTAGTGATGAGGTTCAGCTCCACACACAGAGGTACCTGCTGGGTCTGTGCCTCGCGGTACGACCGATAACCTTCTCCTGTCGTACATCGCTATTTTAGCTTCCCTATTTTTTTCGTGCAAATTGCAGGCAGCTTTCCCCCCTTGTATCTACGAACAAAAAAACGCTTTCAGCCTGATGGAGAATTTTTTTGTACCTTCCTGCTCACAGGAATTGCCTAATTTCACTTGGCTTCCCATGCAATTTGAAACATACCCTTGAACGCTGGAGGTGTCTCCCGAAACTTTAAACGCACGTGTCATTTTAACATTCTCCTTTCTGAAAGGAATCAATGAACACTTTCATCATCGGGAGGAAAGGCGACGCGGGCTCGCCTCCCACGCGTGAGCGCGCCGAGGCCGCGGGCGTAGAACGTCGCTGCTCCGCACCGGCTCGCCCATCCTCTGGAGCAACCCCAAGAGCAAGGGCTCCGAGGCGGTGGCTGCTCTGGGGTGGGACCGCTGCTCTGGAGCGCCTGGCCCTGTGCTGAACAGATGCTGCTTTCCCCCAACGCCATTTCAGAGCCGCCTGTCTCTGCCGCGCGTTCGTTACCGCATTCTTCCAGAGAGATTTTTTCCCCCCTCCGCCTTTTATTTTCATCTCTTACCAAAGAAAAGGAAGGAAGGGAGTGTGGGTCCTTTTTTGTGATGTGTTTTTTTTCTTTTCCCCTATTTCCATTTAATTCCAAGTGATCTGCTGCCTGGATGTGACACGGTCAGACTTTAGGTGCCGTCAGCAGCCTGGGATCAAGGGTCCTCCGCAGCCATAGCTGCTGGTGCATCGACCCTTCAGAAGCTCCAGAGATTCTGGATGCGGTGCGAACCGATTCTGCAAACTCCCAGAGCATCTTACAGGTCGGGTCACACGCAGGCGAGATGCCGGGAATGTTTCACAGCCCGGACATCGCACCCTTCCCCGCTGATGTCAGCGGCTGTTTTGGTCCTGACATCAGCAGGAGTGGGCGCAGGGCAGGGATCCGGTCGTCTCCCGCTGTACCCATCCTGATGTCCTCCCAGGACTCAGGGAATTTCGGGCATGTGGAATGATGTGATGGGAATGATGCGAGTGCGAGGCAGCGCCCAAATCCCCGCGCAGCTGGCAGCGTATTGCTCATGCTTTCTTTTAATTTCCCTTCTGTTCTGGGGGCTCTGGGGTTCCTATTTTTCAGCTTTCCTTCAGGAGCACAATTTTATTATTCGTGGAATTGGAGCTGTATTGTATTTGCACCGCCCCAGTGTATTAACTCTGAAGGAAAATAGCAGTTACATCAAGACTAGCAAAAAAAATCCCAGGAAGCCCTCCTATTTTAGCATCTGTTCAATATTGGAGGCAGTTGCTGTTCTCTCACTCCCCGTGCAGCCCATCCATCAGCTCCTCTCCTCGGTCCTGCACCACAGCCTGCAAAACGGGCTCAAAAGGGGGTTGTTTGCATAAAGTCTTTCCTAAGTTAAAAAAAGAATTCTAGTTCTCTTTACAACTCGCTAAACCTCTTAATTTCTCTGATTTTTTTTAATGTCTCCGCATTTTTATGCCTGGACAGCGCGGCCCTTTGCTGTGATTTTTTGCAGTATTTCCCCGCAGCGACAGGAAGGGTTTGATGCGCTCCAATACTTCGAAGACTTCCTAACGCAAATGAGGGTTAAACCGGCGACTTTAAACCCAAACTGGAGCTCTCCACAGTGAACGCTCTGTAAGTTTTTCCCTTCTGTGCTATGAAAAAATCACTTTTCTAATACCGTATTGCCAAAAGCCACCCCACTTTTTTTTTTTCTTTCTTTTTTTTTCTGGAAAAGGGCTGTAAGAGAGCGATGGGCGCTTGTCAGGAGGTTTGCCCTCGAAAGCCTTTCCCTTTTCCCTGCGTTTCTGCGGATTTAAAGGGCTGTGGGTCTGACAGGTCCCACACAGGAGGTGGTTTTATTCGCAGCGTTGGTGCAGAGGCGGCTGCAGAAGACACGGGCGCTCACGGTGATCCCGTGTTGAGCCAACGCTCTCAAACGGGTTGGAAACAATTAGAGTAACAGGATCAAAGCCGTCGCAGCCCCGCTCTCAATCAGCCTCCTGCACACTCGGTTTTTTCTGTTTTTTCCTGCCCATTTAGACCCGATTTCAGCCGGGCAGGAGTGCGGACCGCGCCGTCCCCTTTCGCTTCCCTTCCCCGGGTGAGCTCATTTTAACGGCAGTTTGGGGCGAAAACACGTGGAATTGGCTTCCCAAAACGCTACGCTGGCCGCCGGTTCGTTTTCTGGACCCAGCTCGTTATCTCAAGGATTTAAGACCCCCCCCCTCGACGCGCTGTGGGCGCGGGGAGAAGCGGGATGGGAATAAGGCAGAAAAGGAGACTTACCCTGGTTATCTGCGCCGAAAGCCTTGAAGTCCAGGGCCAGGGGGGGTCGCCAGGGGTAGGTCTCCAGGAGCCCGTCCAGGACCCCCCTGCGGGGGCGAGACCGGGCTGAGCACCGCGGCGGGGCCGGCGGCGCGACGGGGCGGGCGGGCGGGCGGCCCCGGCCCTTACCTGTTCCTCCCGGGATCCCGGAAACCTTTGGCGAAGGGATTCCTGTCGATCTTCAGCTTGGTGATCTGTGGGGCGGCAGGGAAAGGGGCTGTTGGGGACCGGGGCGGGGCGGGACCGGACCCCCGGGACCCTCAGGTCTCTCCATCCCCTCGAGCCCCGGTACCGCCTGGTCCCGCTGTTCCTCCGGTACCGTCGGGGCTCTCTTTCCTCCCGGATCCCGGTACCGTTGGAGCTCTCCATCCCCCCGGATCCTAGTACCGCTGGGTCTCTCCGTCTCCCCGGATCCCGGTACTGCCGGGGCTCTCTATCCCCCTGGATCCCGGTACCGCCGGGTCTCTCCATCCCCTCCCGGCTGGTCCTCGGTACCGTCGGGGCTCTCCATCCCTTGGTACCATTGGAGCTCTCCATTCCCCCGGATCCCGGTACCGCTGGGTCTCTCCGTCCCCCCGGATCCCTGTGCCGCCGGGTCTCTCCATCCCCTCCCGGCTGGTCCCCGGTACCGTCGGGGCTCTCCATCCCCTGGTACCGTTGGAGCTCTTCATTCCCCCTGGATCCCGGTACCACCGGGTCTCTCCATCCCCCCGGATCCCGGTACCGCCGGGTCTCTCCGTCCCCCCGGAGAATCCCCGGTACCTGCTGGTTTTGGTAGGCCGTGACGGTGGTGAACTCGGTCTCCTGGAAGGAGAAGGTCTGGACCCCCTCGGCCGGCAGCGACTGGATCTGCGCTAGGTCGAAGCGAGAGTCCTGGGCGATAACGTGGACGCGGGGCTTGTACTTGTGCATGGACTGCAGGATGATCTGTGCGGGGGGAGAGCCTTCTGAGCCCCCCCGGCAGGGAGAAGGGCACCAAAAACACCCCCAGGCTGGTTTGGGGGTCGGTTTGTTGTTTTGTTGGGTTTTTTTTTTTTTTTTTTCCCTCAGCCCCGGGGCAAAGAGGGACCGGCCCCCCCCGGGGTGCTGCCCTGTCCCCCCACCCCCGGCGGGGCTGCCCCACACCTACGTGTCCCTTGTCGTCCATCTCGTTGTTGGTGAGCTTCACCCGGTCGAAGCTGATGATTTGCCGCATCCAGGTCTCCCCCGAGCAGGGCGAGTCGGGGTGGATGTAGAGCCGGGGGGTGATGCAGGAGTGGTCCGTGTTCCCCGCCACCATCCACTGCGAGCTGTGATAGACGTACCTGGCCCGGGCCGGGCCCACGCACACCTATAGGCTCTATAGGTCCCTGCCAGCCCGGCGAACCGCCCCCCCTGCCCGCCCCAGGCTTCTGCGAGCCCTGGGTCCCACTCACACGCACGGAGCGGCCCGAGAACGGCGTGGGAAGAAGGATGCTGAGTTTGGGGGGTGCAGCGGTACCCCTCTGGTCCATCCCCCCCCATCCCCAGGCCGTACCTGTATCTTTTGGAGTCCACCGGGACGACGTCGATGGCGATGTAGTATTGCTTCAGCGGCTCCAGCCCCTTCACCTTCACCCTGACCGACGGGAACATCCTCCTGCGGGCAGAGGGAAGGGCCTGAGCCGGTTTAAGCGGCGAAAAGAGGTGGGGGAAAACAGATATAAACGGCCATCGAGGAAAAAAAAATAAATCCAAGCCAAGAAAAATAGCGGGGAAAAAAAAAAAGTCGAACTCTACCAAAATAGCGGGGGAAAAAAATAATCAAACTCAACTAAAAACAGCGGGGAAAAAAATAAGCTGAAATAGCGGGGAAAAATCAAGCTCAGCTGAAATAGCGGGGAAAAAAATAAGCTGAAGTAGTGGGGAAAAATCAAACTCGGCTGAAATTGCGGGGAAAAAATAAGCTGAAATAGCGGGGAAAAATCAAACTCAGCTGAAATAGCGGGGGAAAAAAAACTCAACTGAAATAGCGGGGAAAAAAATCAAACTCAACTAAAATAGTGGGGAAAAAAGATCAAACTCAACTGAAATAGAGGAAAAAAAGATCAAACTCGACTGAAACAGCGGGGGAAAAAAAACCCAGTAAAGAAAAATTGTGCAGCTCGGACAAAAAGGGGAAAAAAAAAAAAAGCACAAGGAGCAAGAGCGAAAGGCAACAGCAGCGGAGGGAGGGAGCGGGGAGGGGGCGGCCGGTACCTGCCGGCCTTGGTGATGATCATCTCGGTGCCGATCTCATGGAACCTCCTCCAGAGCTCGGAGCCCTGCAGCTCCACCTGCACCCCGGCCTTGGGCCGCTTTTCTGCGGGGAAGAGAAAGGGGAAGGGGCGGCTCGGGAGGCTGCCTGGGGGGGGACGCGGCCCCGGCCCCGGCCCCGCCGCCTCCCCGGGGGTCCCGTCCCGGGCGGCCCCGCCGCTACCGACCCGCGCCCGGGGCTCTGCGGCTCTGCCTGCAGCCGGTCCCCGGCTCCTCGTCGTGAGCCTCCGGCCCCTTCCTCTTGGCCGAACGTCCCACCAGGGCTTCCACCGAGAAAGCGTGAGCCCGGGAGCTGAGCGCCATGCCCCCCGGCTCTCCCCGGGGCCGGGGGTCCCCCCCGGGGCTCAGGCGGGCGCTGGGGCTGCCGGTGGTGGCGGCTCCATCCCGGCCGGGACGCGGCGAGCCCGGCCCGGCTGCCGTCGGGGGGCAGCGGCCGCGGCCGGAGCCTCTCGCATCCGACTGAGGCGATGGACGGCTGCGGGCTCCGCTGCTTGTTTTGGAAACTGGTGGGAGCCAGAGACACGTTGAGTGACATTTCATAGGAGTCACCGG
>JAVSBS010003753.1:59290-90201 GCA_033124195.1 Coracias cyanogaster | reverse complement strand
GACATCCAGCACTTTGTAGTAAGCTATATTGGTCATAATATAGATAATGGTCACAATTGGCATCGACACTGCAATAGCAAGTGGCAAGTTCCTGTAAGACAAAAAAATATCCAAAACTCACAACCCAGGAAAAAGAAAAAAAATCCATTAATAACAGAATAAACTGACTTGCCTTCTTTACCTTAGAGATAAAAGGTATGAAGACAGACTGAAGATTTCAAAATAGGTGTCTGTGAAGGAGTGTGGTTTCTTTTAAAATTAGAAATTGTAATACAGAATACTGGAAAAAAAAATAAATTCTACTTAAAGTAACCTAAATTATCTGTAAAAATGGATTCCTGCAACTTCTTTTCAAGTCCCTAACGTCAAGGTTTCCAGATCAGTAATAACAGAATTCAAATTCACATGCTTTGCATTATTTCCTACTGGCCATCTTAACTGCCACATCTAGAAGCCAAAGGGGCAGAGCTCTGAGTCCCTGCACTCCTTCTCCCTGGGAAACGCTGCTGTTTTAGCACCTACTTGTGGAGCTGCTGCAGGGAGACCCACTGAACCAAAGCAAACCCCTGATCTGAGAGCACTCATCGCTGTGGAGAACAGCCTGACTGCGCTGCGGAACTGCAGAAAGCAGAGACGCCGAGGGCAGATCCAGAACTGCTTACACAGCTGGGAATCTCAGGATGTGGTGTCTCACCAGCTAACACATGTCTAGGGAGTAATACAAAAAGAAGTCTAGAGTAACATGAAAACATTGCAAATTGATAGATGTAAGTGGGTAAGATTTAATTTCAAGCTGAGAAACTCACAGGCCTGAGTCTGCAGCTCCTCAGGGAGAAACTGCAGAGCAGAAGCAAAGTTTTAATTTTAGGCTTTGGCTTTTCTCAGCCTTATTCTTCCCCCAAAGCCTGTGGGATATTCAAATGTCTCAAAAGGGAAAACAGAACTGAGAGTGTTACTCTCGCATTTGAAATCAAACATGGCATGGTGACATGGATGAGCATTTGCCACGAACATGGGTTTCAATAAGAACAAAAAACCACCAAACCAGAAAAATTTAATGCATTTTGGAAGTTTCCTCAAAAATTTCCTGAGGCCCAGAACTCCATCTGGGTCTGTCTGATGTTCTGGAAGTAGAAAAACAAACACGCCACAACCTCCTCATATAAATCAGTAAATTGGTAACTGGGAGTTCTGACTCGGCTGCCAGGTTCCACACTCACAGTAAGAGACCGGTGAGCCTCAGAACAGAATTAGAAAAGCACTTAGAAATTGATTCAGAAATGTTAAGTATTTTAAGAAAAAGCTAAAATGGTATTTTAAGGACTTTGCATCACCCAAGACTACAGCCAAGGGACTATTTCAAATTTAACTTGTGAATTACAACTTTTGACTGGACAAGCATGAGGACACTGTCAGTCCAGTGAATATGAAAAATATGTAGTTCTTGGAGTAATTTTAGAGAAGTCTGGAACATAAATGTTCACTGTGAGGGTCCTGAGACCCTGGCCCAGGTTGCCAGGGAAGCTGTGGATGCTCCAACCCTGGAGGTGTTCAAGGCCAGGTTAGCTGGAGCTTTGAGCAACCTGGTCTAGTGGGAGGTGTCCCTGCCCATGGCAGGGGGGGTGAAACTGGATGATCTTTAAGGTCCTTTTCAACCCAAACCATTCCATGATTCTGTGATCTCTTCTGATATATGTGTAACAAACCTTTGCAAGACAAATTAAGGATACATTGTCAACCTGAAATTCAGGCCGGTTAAAAATAGCTATTTTTAGAGTTAAAACACTTAGCTGCTATCTTATCATTTTCATAGGTAACTTTCCTTGTTAAATACATGTACAGCAAAGAATCCAGGGGTAACAGAACAAAGAAGTCAAAATCAGTTCGGAGAATCTCTTCCATTCTCTACCTTTCAGTTGCAGCAATTTGAGCTGTTGCATATAATAGGAAGTAAAAATGATCGAATGGGCTTCTATTTTTAACACCAAGGCACCTGTTACCGACTCACAACTCCACATTAGTCGGTCATGCTTTTAGAGCATAAATTCACAGAAAAGATAACGTTCTAAATACAAAATCAGAATTATTGCACAGATAAACACAGCACAGACTATGCTTAGGTGTTTAAGTATTAAACCTATTGTAATAAACAGTAGCAACATCTTGAACTGAAAGCTTTATCAAGCGCTGACTACAACATCCTACAGTCATCTACGTATTTATTCTTACCTTTTTCTTGTTTTGTTTTTTAATGGCATTTAAAACTCGTAAATCTTTGCTAGTGGCTGTTCACAGCCTTACCATACAAGTATAGAGCAGTTCTACTCATTTCTGTGTAAGTGCAGAAGTCATTAGTGAAAGGCAGCTACCAAACAAGCAACCTGGGATGTGTCCAGGTTTAGAAAGCTTAAATTGTTTACCTTTCTGGGTTTTTGATCTCTTCTGTTACATAATTGAGGGTATCCCAACCAGAGTAAGAGAACAAGGCAGAGTAGAGTGCGAGGGAAATGTCTCCGATATCAAAAGAGGAGCCCTCAAAAGAGTTCTCAAAGTGCGATGAATGTCCTGTGTGTGGAAGAAACGCAATGAAGTACAGGATAATAAAATACAGCACGGCATTTTTTTCAATTTGGCACAGAAATACAAAAACTCAGAAACCCTAATTGCTTCAAAGCTGCTTATTAAGCCCTTTTTCCAGTGCTACTCCATGATTTGGCCATGAGGCATCTAAACTACTAAAAATTATGCTCTCTGGATGATACTGTTGCTCTCTGGATGATACTTTTGTCCACAATGGCACAAGAAGTTCTGAAACATTAAGCTCAGACTATGCTACAAACAACTGGCAATGACAGTACTCAGACTAAGGGTATTTTTTTACAGCATACATATTTATAAGATAATCCGTGCCATCCTCCTATATCCTTTCGCATTTTCAATCATTCAGACCATGCAGAAAACAAAGATTACAGTAAATTTTACATAACGATGACAAAAAAACCCCCACCAACCTAAATGGATGTTTCAGTTTCAGCTATTAAAAATAAAAAGCTGAAAAGAAATAACAGAACAAAATATTATTGTTACTTGAGATAAAATTTTCCCAAGCTAAGAGAAAAAGCGTATTTTTTTTTTGCACCAGTATTTGTGAGAACTCGTGCCATGTTTTGACTTCAAGCAAGTCAAGACAAGCTCATCAATATATTCAGACTATTTTACACCTACAGACACACACACAAAACCACCGAGTACAGAAAGGTGAGTTACTGCGTAACTCCCAAACGTGCCCGGTCCTATGCATCCCGAACCATTCAGACTTCCTCAAAACTGGCTAGGAAAATATTTGAGATCTTTTAAAATATCTTCACTTTCTCTTATTTTTTTTATCCTAATGAGACACCACTATTCCCTTGGCAGAGCCATCGGCTGAGTTAGGAACAGCAAAGGGAGACGCTGTGAAGGCAGAGAGTTGTGAACAAGCTCAGCATCTGCAAAGCAAGGGATGGGCAGGTGTGCTACGGACTAAACTCTCCAGCGTGGGGCTTACATCGGTGTATTCTTGTTCCATTCGCAATCATCCCCTTGCTCGCGGACTTTCAACTACAACCGGTTAGAGCAAAGGATACAAACTGCCAGGTTGCCAAGGAAGTGCTTTTATGGCACCTTTGAAATAATAATCTAATACACCAATACATTCTCCTCGAGGGAAGGGCTGAGAACAACACTAAGTTCAGAATTCCTCTAACTTGAAGGCATGATGCCCAACACACACACAAACTAATAAAAAAAACCCCAAACCTTCAAAACCCCAGCAACTTTCTGGCTCTCAGCATCTGTAACAGAACTTAGGATTTGAACAAAAAAAAAAAGCTGCTGTTTCAAAATCTACTTATGTGATCTTAAAAACTTGGTTTTGTTTTAAGTTACATAAAATTCATTCAGTAAAAAGGAAAAAAACCAACCCAACCCGGCTGATCTGACTGCAGTAGTATGTTCCTTACAGAAATGTACAGCTTTCTCTGCTCCCATCGCATTTTGCCAGCTCTGTATTTTGCTGGTTTCATTTCCTTTATTATTCCATACTGCAGGCTGTAAATTGCAAAACATTGCTGAGCAATCAGTTCCCTCCTTTTACCCAGTTCAAAGGCAACTGAGATAGGATAGCCTCTCACGATATAATATCATGATAGCGCCCAACATTGCTATTATTGGTGTTTTCAAAGTGGCTACATTCTGCTTGTACTGAGGCATTTGATAACACATCCAGAGTTATTTGTGTCTTTAGCCCAGTTATTCAGCTTAACTGATAAATACCAACCTTTGCTTCAATTTTATAATCTTACCCTGGCATATTTTAACAAGCCCGGTTGTAATGATGACAATAAGAGCAAGAACTTTAGCATAAGTAAATATATCCTGCACTCGTGTTCCCCATTTAACGTAAGCACAATTAATAAATGTTAGAAGACCTAGGGGAAAAAAAAAGAAATAAAAATGAAAATACAATTTCAACAATATTCATTTTAAATCATTTTCCAAAGATTTTAAATTCTAATTTAAAGATGCACTTACCTGTTATACCTGGGTTAAACAAAGCCAAATACCCTGGCACTGAAAACACACTGCTTTAAACAAAACACTAGGAAACAGATATTCTAAACAGTTTCCAAAGATGGAAGGAAAGCCCTTCCCAGTCTCTGATTACATGCCTATTTTCCAAAGCTTACCCCTCATCAGCCACACTCTGCCCCTGTCCCGAAGCTAAAGAAACCATGACATGAAATAATTCATTTCAACCTATCAATAGTGTTCTGATAAGTGAAAGTTTACCTCGAAATTTCTTTAGGCAAGCACATTAAAATAGTGTTTGAGAAGCTGTTTTACCCTTCCCTGTTAGGCTGAGGCCGAGTTCAATGCCCATGGAGTATCTGCAATCCTGAATATGGTCACAGGCGGTTCAATCTTCCTCCCCGGTAGTACTGAACTCTAGTACTAACTGAGGTTACAACAGATCTGACCAAATGACATCTGCTTTACAGCTAACGCGACATTAATCTGGGCTTTTAAGAACTGGCAGTATGTTATGAGTATTCTGAATATTTCTCCCTCTATCTCAAAATAAATTAGTGTCAGACCTATTTCACAAGGTTGTAGTGGAACTTGAAAGGAGACTTGCAGATTTCACAAATATTTTTGTGACAGTGGCTGACTACACTTACTCATGATCAACTTTTTCCTCAAGTGGAGAGCCAGACAACCTCTGCCTGAACTCAAATGCTGAATATTGAACAGGATTCAGTATCTTCAGTATTCTTTATTGAACAAAATGCTAATTCAGTGCATATAATTTCTTATCCAGATCATCATTACATCATTGGTTCCATCTCAGAAATTTAAATGTTTCCCCCACTCTCAGGTTTTTTTCTTTAGCTAGTAGAAAAGTGGTTATAGTCCGCTGTACTTTTTATCTCCAAACAGTTTTCTTCTAGTATGTATTGTAAATATGCATATTAATAAAAACTGAACTTGGTTGTTTAAGGAGCAAGGTAGTAGAAAATCAAAATTAAATTAAAAGATGTGATAAAGTTTTTCCTTTCCACAATCCAAGAATAATGTGGTACTATTAAGATAAAAATCTCTTAGCACAGTTACCAAAGAGAAAACTAATAATTCTTAAAAGATAACAAAAGAAAGGTAATGATCTCAAAAGCGTGGCACTAGTATATAGTGTGTCTGGCCAAGTGGAATAGCTGCACGGGATTCCACTGAGCTTGGCAAGAGGAGGGGAAAAAAACAGTTGTATCAAATTTCAAAAGTCAGGACTACTGCAGCTCCCAACGAGCCCTCAGGAGAAAAACAACTCTGCTTGGGCTCCGCTCCTCTGTGTTAATGATGAGCAGTATCCATGGAGTATTTGCTCACAGGGTTTATTTCGGCCATTAATTTTTTTTTTAAGCAACTTTCTTTGGGAGTAATTATTGCAAACTCCTTATTTTAGTGAGTTAGGGCTTCGTCTCTGCTGCAGATTAAATGCCTCTGAGATCTTAAAAAAAAAAAAAAAAAAAAGATAATCAAGAATCTGAGTAAGCCACATCCCCTCCCGCTTTCTTTCACTAAAATTATTCTCTCATGTTTTCTTCAACTTAATTACCGTTTAGCTACTGAAAAGTTCCTGAGAACTGTCAAGTTTAGTTTGGTGGCACCAGGCCACTCCCATTGCCAAAATGACTGACAAAGTCACGCTGTGTAACACCAGGACTGATCACACACCGGAGCTAGCATTGTTAGTACTACAGTTTAAAAAAAAAAACAACAAAAAGAAACCCCACAACAACCCCAGCCGTTCTCACGTACAATCTGCACCTAACCAATGTTCAGACTTCCACTCTCAGCAGCTTCATTGATAAAGTAATAATTGTACCCAGAGCTGAGGATCTGACACACCTCATCAGCCCTGCCAGGCCAGGGCGAAGTGTCAGCTCTACCAGGAACTGCTAAATAAAGCTGTACAGCGGGGCTGAGAGTCCCAGCACTCAGAGCTAGAGCAGGGCAGGACAAGCACTTAAATCATAGAATAGACTGTTAAAGTAAGTTGCTCCACCTACATGAGAGTGATCTTGCTGTCACAGGTCTCCACCGAAGAAAAAGGTGCTAAATCCCCTCTCTTAGCACCCAGTGTAAGTGATGTGAGGGCATCTCACTGTCTTTCTACATCTACTATATAATAACTTTAATTGAATCATATTGTCTTAATTTCTTGCTTTTTGATAAACTGCCTTTTGTAAGGGCTAACTCCCCTCGGATATGAGAAACCTGAAATGGAAGAGCAGATTCCAGCACACTCCTGAATCTGTGCCAGGATACCTCAGGATGGTATCTGTTTGGGGAACGTGAACATGACCTTACAGGCCCTTCATCTCTTTCCTGAAGTTGTCACGACAAAAAGTGGACACACATTTGGAAGGGAAGAGGGAGACGGAAGGAAGAGAACTAAGCAAGCTGACAGACTTTCTGGAAGAAGTTTGATTATTCTTCCCACTATAAAACTGGATTAGCACATTAGCGCTTTCCCAACAGTAACAAATTAACTTCAAAAATGGAAGAGGAAGCGATAATGGTCACAACTAGTTCTGGAGGTCAAATACTTGAAGCACACAACACCGCTCTCTCGGTCTTTCCCCTCTTCTAGTCCTACACAGATAACTGGAACAAGGATCACTAGAGCAATTTCAACAGCCTCCCTGTTCCCTCAACAAGGAAACAGCAGCACATCTCCTCCCTGTAGCACAGTGTCGGCAGTAGAAAAGCCCCAATTCTCTATTAGCTTTACAAGAAAAGCTTCGCATCAATAGGGATGGCGGGCTCCACGGACGTGGTGACTGGTCAGTACGGGACAAAGGGCTGCCATACAGACTTCCTGAAATACATTTTTCACTGTTTACTGGAGATGTAAAATATGTATAGAAACATTTTTAACAGGAAATACCTAAAATTAAATACGGCACACACAGTACAATCATACAGTTTCATTCTCCTGATGAACAGTCCTGATTTGAAGCACACGGACAGTTGTTCCTCTGCAAGGACTAACAGAGCTGGCTGGCTGATTACAAATATTTCAATGTTTTACGTGCACATGGAATTTCTGCTTCTCAAAACAGCTTCACAACAGGTACTGTTGTACTGATTTTACAGTTAATCATGAGCATAAAGAATAATTATGAATTAATGATATTTTACAATTTACCAGAGGAATTACTGCAGCATGTCTATATTGAGATGCTATTGTAAAATAAACTACACCAGAATTCATAGTGAAACAGCTATTCTGCAACAACTCTTTGACCACACCAAAAGTATCTTGAGGTTTGATTTAATGTACCTCTCTGAGGTAAAACAAACATTTTCCTCCATTTTTGCAAAGTAAACTTGGAGAAGTTAAACATCTTGTTCTGCTTCTGAAGGAGAAAACGGTAATTGGCTGACAATATCTGCAAGTTCCTCATGTGCAGGAAATTGTTCTTTGCCCCAACCATGGCAGATTCAGTATGCAACAACTCTGGGACTTGGTAGGATTAGTCTTAATAAAATTTAACCCTGGATAAAAAAATTACGATACTAAATTTCAAGAAATACTTACATTCGCAAGCAGCTGCTATGAGACGGCAAGCCAAATATGGAGGATCACAAGAAGGGAAGAAGGGTTGAACTATGTAGTTAGCAAAGGTGATGGCGATAATCGCCTGACTAGTTGGCTCAACAATGAGGAGCGAGGTCCACAAACGAATAAAAGCAATGAAGCTCCCAAAAGACTCCAAGATATATGCGTAGCTGGCTCCAGACTTGGTAATAGTGGTTCCAAGTTCAGCATAGCAGAGAGCTCCGAAGACTGAAAAAATGCCTCCGATTGCCCAAACTATTAGAGACAATCCATAAGATTTGCTGTAGATGAGAACTCCTTTGGGAGAGACAAAGATACCTGAACCAATCATGTTGCCTACTATAAGGCTTATCCCGTTTATCAAAGATATTTCTTTCTTCAGTTGCATCGTATTCTGGTTTCCATCCTGCATTTCACAGCTGTCACTTGGATCTGTCCTGTCTGATTTACTGACGGGGCTGTATTCAGCCAGTGAACTATGCGACTTCGTACAATCTGTCCTTTCTCCCATTGTGGAAAGACTCTGAATTGTCCACGGCTCCAAAACACAATCTAAAATGAAATATAGACAGCTGAAATCATTACAGATTTTTTTATCCCAGGACTTTCTTGCCACATCTTCTTTCCACCTTCTTATGCTATGATTTGCAAATGTAAATTGAGAAATTCCCTTTTGTTGCTTCATGTTTTCTTACACAAAGGTAAATTCATGCACAGTTAAAATCAACAGAAAAACCAACACACACAAAACAAGAGACAAATTCCAATGTAACTTAAGATGAGAAAGGAACTTCTACCTTCAGGAAAAGAGAACAACCACCATCAACCAACCAAAACGGTAGGAAGGACAGAATTAAGAGACTCCAATGTTGAAAGGAAGAAAGAACAGGTAGATGCAAAGTGAAGTGATACAGAAAAGTGAGCACTGTAAGACCAAGCTGGAAGTTCTAAGCACGTGAACATAGATTTATTTCAGTATTAAAAAGATTAATCAAATTATTGTACTTAGATGGGTAAGTTATGAGTGATCTAGTAACAGGGTTGCAACTTTATTAATGCAGTGTGGGCTCTTGCTCAGGGCAGTATGAAGAGATACTTACTCCAGAAACCCTTTGATCCAACTCTTGGCTTTTAACTGATACCATAGTTCACTCCCTATGAGAAACTGTTCCCAGTTCCCACTGCCTCATTTCATGGGTTACCCAAGAGTGCAGGCTGTACATCAAAAACCACACCACAGTTTCAATCCAAATTCCTCCATTAGCAACTGTATTTCATATCTGTGTTCTTCGGTACTGTTATTTTCCTCTCCCTTTGGAGGACAGCTGCCACCTTCTCAAGTCCCCAGGAAATTCTTCCATGCCCTCCAAAAGTAAGTCACTAGTAATCACATTTATTAGCACAATAATATACTGAGAATTAGCAGTAATTCTGAATAAAGCCCATTTTATAGACATTCAGGTAAGAAATGATATATTCCAAGAACAGTCTTATATGGAAAACAGCTTAAATTGAAAATGTACTTTTGATTACTATAAGGAATAGGCCCTACATAATTACCAGCATGCACTAGCAGTCATTTGCCCTGCCTCTTATTAAACCCTTGGCATATACTTCAGCCATTTACTGTAGAACGGAAAAATTCAAAAGCCTGGGTCATAAATAAAGCAGCTGATGAGGAGGGGAAAAAGTTTTTGCGCTTTTTGGGGGTAACACTAATTTTACAAGAGGTTTTGTTATTCCAACAATAAATCTGTCAACTAAGAAAGAAAAAAACCCAGAGTATGGGGATTTTGAAAGGCCAGTATGCACTCACCCAAACTCTCTATGTACCTATGCATCTAGTAATATACAAACATACGAGGTTTTCCCTGTGCAGTTAGAAGCACACCTTTCTGGATGGAAAACTTGAAAAAAAAATAAAAAAAATCACACTCTATTATAAAGCAAACACCTCTATACTACAGTACAGGAAATCTGACTTGACATGCCTGAGCTAGAATAGCTTTAGATGTGAAAAAGATAAAGATTTTTTTCAATCAATAAAAAAGTAACTTCTACTCGAGTACAAATCATTTACTGAAACACATTACCTCATTCATCTCCAACTCATGAACCTTTTGCCTTTTTCCATGTGAAAACAGAGACTGTGTTCTTTTAAGTAACACAAAATTAGATCCTCAATCTGTTTACTCAGATGCCTGACGATTTATTTTCCCCTCAATATTTCAAAGAAACTCTTTAAAGCCAGTTCATTACTAAATGCGGGCTTTGCCATTTATACACGAGTCAACATCTTTAGTATCATACATGTATCACAAGCCATCAAATTTCACACAATTAGACTAAAATTTTTCAACCTTCCACAAACTGAACTCTGCTCTTTCAGAATGTAAAAGCTTGAGTGTTTTAATGAGGCATCTCCAACAAAATTAAACTAATTAGGAGCGAGGGATACACGTTTTCTACAGAAGAGTGTGTCCAAAACTGCAAAGAAAAACAAAAGCAAATTAATCTCACCAGTTGTTACCATTTGTCCTTATTATTTACTTTTCCATCTGTCTTGTGCCAAATTCATTTACAATCACATACTGGCTGATTCTCTGTTACTGGTGTAGTTGAGCTAAGTCTTCAAAAAGACATGTGGCCTATAAGCTTGTAAGATGATATTCTTTGCTTCACAAGAGAAAGTTTGGTTTTTTTACTGTGTAAATGACCATAAGAAGTGGATTTCAGGAACACTTGTCCAAATGGAGTCTTTCTATTTTGACTTGGACAGGACACTACTTGCAAACGTACTTCAGAAGGCCAATCACTCTGAACAAATGTCAGCGGAAAAAATAAGAATACTACAGCTATTTCGATGACATTTGACTCCTAGTGTGGAAATACACCATGCCCATTCTCAGCCCTTCCAGCTAAAGGATAAAATTGAGTAGTATGTTAAGAAGTGATGGATGTAAACCATAGTTTTGGTGATAACTGTACAGCTTTACAATTTTGTACTCCACATACCCTAATCATCATTTTCATTTCTTTGTGGAACACCTCTCAAAGTATGACTTGCTCGGGAGCACAAACATCCCTTTAAATACTCAGGCACTTTGATGATTTGATTTGATTCAAGTAAATTGAATCATTCAAATGAAATCAAATCTGCTGTGTTCACACACAGGCAGTTTCCCACTGCGAGTCACTGGGATTTACCTCGTGGTCTGAAGTTCATAGGTATATTTAACTACCTGTAACTACAGACCCTGCCACTGTTCAAGTGCCTCCACCTCAATTAGCAGCATGTGACTGCAGCTCTATACAGCTTTGTTACTGATGACCTTAACTGTTTCTTGCCCTACTTTACCCAGGAAAGAGCAACCACAGTATCTCTCAACCCAGCTTATTTTGTCCCCCAATACTCTTTTTTCCTCTGAGTCTGATTTTGTTATTCTCGACTTCACGTATCTGCATGAAGGTGTGTGCAACAGCTCACTCAAGATTTGGCATCTCATTCTCTTCTCTGACCTTGTTTGCTTTACACCCTTAAAACCTTTAGGGCAGGAATTCTTATTTGCCCGAGTTGTGTGTCTGACTACACCACCTCTATGACAAACAAAAGTACCAGCAGGTTTTTTCTACAAGCACTTCACTTAATCTTAACTGGAACTAAACTCAGAAGCTTTGATCAACTGGGAAAAAAATATATTACAAAGGATAAGGGAGAGCAGGGACTAGAGAAAACTGAAGCTATGTCAAGATTAACCATATAGAGAAGAAAACCACATATATTAAAATCTATGTTTTTGTCACAAGACCATTACTTCTGTGGAAACAGAAGACAGGCTGGGAAGAGAAGAAACAGAGAGGAATAGTATATACTTCTTAACATAGAATAATCCTGTAATAGTGCAGCTAAAACCACTGTTAGAACGATCTCTAATGCTGCCAAAGCCATGCCACATAACTGCCATGGTTAATGCAGCTAACACATGGATTTCCTCATCGCTCACCCTTGTGCAATACAGAGTCTTAAACTCTTTTTTTTTTTGCTGATCATTGCAGCTATGAGGAATCTTTTTGCTGATATGTGTAAGATTTGCTTTTACTGAAATGACACTGCTGTTGACAGAGAAAGCTTTGATATGAAATGAGGACAGAGTGACCTGAAACTAGGATCACTTCATTGTCTCACCAAAAATATGGCCTGATAAGGCCTCTCACACTTTGGCCACATATCGAAGGAGCTAATGAAGGTTAATGTGAAGTTAGTAAAGTACTAACACTGCATTACAGGGTGACCCTCCTTGAGGAGGAAGGAAAAGAGGAACCATCTGCCAAGATCCCCTCTTTCCCACTGAGCAAGACGAGCAGCTGACCAGCCATTTGTTCAACCTGCAAGGGGGTTAATGACCAGTATGAAATACCAAACTGCCAGAAGCTATATAATATATAATGTTTTCCTACACTCTTATACAATACTGGCTCATTAGCAAAGATTGCCAGTGTTCTTGCCTCTGTCTTCCACAGTTGCTTTGACTGCATAGAACAGCTCTTCTAACACAACTTGGCGTACACACTTTGACTATTCACGTATAACAGCTGTAAAACTCCTATTTCTGAACACAATGACTGGCCCTTTGGGTCAAGATTGCCCTACACAGGCAAACAGCATGAAACTCTTCAGGGAGTTATGCACCAACAGAGCAAAGGTTGTAAGTCCCAGAAATGCCTACTCCTTGCAATTTAGGCACCTCACGGTCTGAACATTGAAGTGGGAAGGGCTTGGAGTTTGTCTAGTATGTGTTTTTCTTGTTTCTGGGGAAAGAAGAATGACTTCCCTGCCATACATACAGTTAGCAGACAGGAAGCCCTTGCAACAAAAGCAATTCCCAATGTAAAGACGTAATCTGTTCAAACAAGTCTTTTGTACTCGCATACGCAGACACACTATCTCTAATGCTATAAAAACCAGCATAACACTCTGATCAAACAGAACTGGTTGTAACACCCACTTTAAAAAAAAACAAGCTGTGTTTATCATGTTAAAAGGTACAAAATATGAGTTACTATGTCAGATTTTCACTTGCTAGGGTGAGTCCTGACTACAGACACCGGTAAGAGCCGCACAAGAGATGTTCAGCAAACACAGACACTATCCATGTGTTCAGACAAATCCTGAATAAGACTATGAACAGTAACTGAGGGAAAGACCTATAATCAGCTCACAAACAGATACTCAGTTACGTCATCTCAGAAACTTTTCAGTATTTCCTAAAGTACCAATCCTAGACAAATCCACCTCAGTAATATTAACCTAGATTTTAGACCCTGTCACTTTTAAAGCTAGGGAACTGTGCTAGCTACAAGCAGCAAACAACATGCCACTATATCCTTCACACTGCTGATTTATTTTTGTATTTCCAAGAGAGAAAATAGATGCAAGCTCACAACAAGGCTCCTTGCGGTAGACTCTCCTGATTTATCCAGAAGTGAGGCTGGGAGTGCACAAGACAGCTGCAATGAAAGGTGAAATTTATACAGTAAGCCACAGGTAGAGACAAGAGTTTGTTAAAATAATGTATCTTTTTTTTTTCTGCTGGGGCACGATAGTGGAAACCTCTCAGAGAAGGGAAAAGTAATGACAGAATCACAGAATGGCTTAGGTTGGAAGGGGCCCTAGAGATGATCCCGTCCGACCCCCCTGCCATGGGCAGAGTGGCCTCTCAGCCAGGCGAGAGGGCAGAGGGGCTCTGGGCAGGAGACCCACACATCTCTACCCGTGATATATACCCAGTCTATACCAAATCTATACCCCTGATAGTCTCCAGCCTTAACTTACAGTCACTCCTAATCAGACTGTATTGAACAGACGCCATTTAAAAACACAGCAACAATCAAACCCACTACCAAACGCCAGCAAGCAAAGCCACGCTCACCCGAGGGTGCTGCTGACCCGGCTCCGGCCCCGGCCACACCTAATCAACGGAGCGGTTGTAACCACATGCACCAGCCACCAAAAAAACCCATCCTGTTATGGCCCAACCTGAAGCACCGACCTTCATACCTGCCTGCTGCCCAGCCGAGCAAAACGCGTCGCTCCGGGCCCTGCCCCGATGCGCAGGACACGGGGAGCCGAGAGGAGCGGCCCCGCGGGCGGGCGGCCACTTGGGCTCACTTGGCCCGTCGGAGCCCGCTCCTCCCTCCCCAAGCGTGTTTACTCCGTTCTCCTTGACAAATAAGCGAGGTTCAGGCGTATTTCACGCCTCCTGGACGGCCCCCGGGAGGGAAGCGGCTGGCTCGGGGCTGAGGCGACCGCCGGACAGCCGCTTCCCTCCCCAGGGGCCGTCAGGTCTGTGGCACCCTTTAAAGAAATTAAATAAATCCGTGGTATTTGTCGCAGCGCGCACACCTGCAGCCAGCCCGGGTGGCCGCGGCCGCCAGCCCCCGGATGCCGGCGGCGCGGGGAAGGCGCCCAAAACCTCCGCGCACGGTGGTTCCAGCCCCGGAACCCAGCCGGGCTGCTCGCCGCCCCGCCAGCCTTCCCCCTCCAGCCCGCCCCAAGGCGGGAGGGAGACCGCCGCCTCGCCGCGGGGCCGGAGACCTGCCCGGCGGCGCTGGCAGCGCGGCCGCCCGCGTTACCTCCGCTCCCGCCGGCCGCGCCGCTGCGTGTCCCGGGGATGCTCGCCACACCACACGTGATGGCGGCCGCTCCGCCCCGCCCCAGGGCCCCGGGCCCCAGCCGCCGTCTCCCCTCCCTAGCAGGAAACGGCCGCTGCCTCCCGCCTCGGCTGCCCGAGGGAGAAGCCGCGGGGCCCGGCTTCCCGCCCGACCCCGCCTCGCTCCTGAGAGTGAGGGGAGCGGCGAGCTCTCGCCCCCGCCGCGGAATGGACGATGGCTTCCCCCCGCTCCCGCCCTTCGCCGGGCCGGGAACCATCCTTCCCCTTGTCCTCAGGCGCAAGATGGAGAAGAGGCTTAGCGCTGACGGTACGGAATCGCCGCCTTTCCCCACGGCGGGGCCGCGGCCTGTCCGCGGGGCTGCCACAGGTGGGGGTGGGCCCTGCCCGCAGCCCGCGGGGCGCTGAGGGCCTCGGCGACACCGCGCCCCCTGGAACCCCGGGGCGTGCATGGCGCGAAGCTCCAGGCGCAGGCACTTGCCCGGAAATTAGGGGCCTGAGGGGGACGAAGCCCTTAAATCTGGTGGTGTCTTGGGGAACGACTGCTAGGTGGTAAGCACCAGCCATAGCAGATAGGGAAATAAAAAGGAAACCCCTAAAATACGACTGTTGGCGTGTTGCTGCCCTCGAGAGGGGTGCGGGCACAGCCAAAATTTGTCTCCAATGAAACGTATCTCATGGATCTCTAAAACAGCGATTGAAAGTGCCCTGCAGTGTCTGAAGATAATAGCGACTAAGCAGCCTGCCGTTCAGCAGGCTTACCTGGGGTAAGGCTTTCTGGTCTGCCTGCCTCTACCAGGTTAAGTTGTAGCATGCCTAAGCCAAACTCCAGGTTACAGCCCCTTCTCAATGCTCGGTTACTGCTCTTTTTGCTGTTCCCTGCCAGGCAAGGCGAGGGTCAGTGTCTGGAAAGACAACAGGGCTCAGGAGACATGATAATCTTTGTCTCGCTCAAAGCAATCTAATTATTCCTCCCCCAGCCCATGATTATTATCTACAGTCTCAAACAGGTGAGTCAGAGGTGGATGTGTTCAATAGGGTATGCTAATACACATTGTTTTAAAGCTGCTTACACAGAATTGATGGAAGATTAACAAAAAAGTGGAAGACAACGTGGAATATAACTCAAATTTCTGATGAAACTCATTGGCATTATAGAGGTAATATGAGCCAGAGCAGTTATTGGATGGTGATAGTGTTTAGTCATTGTTACAAATATTGATAATGCTCTATTTGCTGTAATACCGACGCAGCATTTTCAGGTAGACGGATACTTGCAACATTCGTCCCACACGTTAATCAAGAAGTGCACTGAGTGCGACTGGAAAAGATGTAGGTGATTTCAGTCGTTGCTAGACTGCCTTTTAAGCTCTCTCACAAATTGAATCTACTGGAGACAGCATTCATTCTTCCAAAAAATGAACTCATCAAATGTAAGCTAATTGTAAAATTGGCTTTGGGAACAAGAAATCTGAGAGTGCTGAGAAGACACAGGAAACAAATTATTAGGCATATGGTGCAAGCATAGAGGATGACGTTTTATTTTAGAACTTTGAAAAAGATTTATTGGAAAAAAATTGGGGGATTTCTAAGTAGAAGTTCACCCTTTGAATTCTGAAAACTTACAATACTGTAGAGGTTGGTATGAGAGACCCAAGTTAGGACATCATCATATGGCTAGACAATACTTCCTGAATGTTTGCAAGTGACCAGAATCAAACTTTGGTATAATCATCTGAAGAAATACTTTTGTCCATTTTGGCAAGGTTAATAACTTTATAAATTACTTCCTGAGTTTTACTGTGGAAGGAAAATGTCGGTCTGAGCTCTTTACA
The DNA here is from genome assembly GCA_033124195.1 of Coracias cyanogaster. Lineage (NCBI taxonomy): Eukaryota > Metazoa > Chordata > Aves > Coraciiformes > Coraciidae > Coracias > Coracias cyanogaster. The sequence continues at coordinate 73,537 of JAVSBS010003753.1, read as the reverse complement.
CCTTCTCTTCTTGCTGCAGATTACCGCTGTATGCCTTATCCCCGATCCTCCATAAATGGCCCCTGGTAAGTTGTGCTTATACAAGAGTGGGCATTCTTGAAGCGCTAACAGAGAAAACCTAAAAAAAAAAAGACTTTGTTTCCACTAGGATTTGATCTGATACTAATTCAATCGAGTGAAGATCACATCTCTTTTACCTAGTGAAAACAAAGTCAAACTGAGTTTTGCTTGTGTGAGTTTTGCCCTATCTGCTTTTTTTTTTTTCTTTGTCTGACTAGTATTTCCCCTTAAATACATCTTAGAAAGTGCAATTCAACTCAAAAAACTTGAAGGATAAACAGATTATATACCCTTGAACTAGCATCAAGTTGTAGAACATGGCAGAGCCAAGGTAAAATTTGCTGTTAAATTGAAGGGAAACTGAAGCCCGAATATCAGCTTTGTGCTTGTTAACAAGTTAATTCTGGTGTGCAGGGTGAATTTAAGCATAAAAATATCCTTACTGCATAAGTCCCCCAAGAATGTGTTGTTCATGCGCTTAATTCATGGAGGAATGAGCGTGTGTTGAGCTCCTTAAATGCCAGCATTGAAGGTGTGTGGTATATATATAAGTGGTACTCATTGCTACATGGAACTTACACTATTAACTGTCGTGGAGATGTAGTTTCCAGCCACGTGTTTAAGGATTTATATTGGTTCCTTTTGAAATTTTACCATACAGAGTGAGTCTTGGGACCACTTTTAATGCCTCTTTTGACATGTACATGCTGTGGGCACAGGAGTTACTCGTAGGGATTACAAAATGATTCGGGACAGTAAATCTGTGGCTTCAGCTGGATCCCAGCAAATGAGAATTATTAGAAGCACTTAAAAGCAGAGATTATTTTTAGTAGTTTTCAACCTTCATCATTGCAAACAGCACAGTGCCAACCACATACTCTGTAGTCTTTCCGGAGAGGAACAGAAATGAGTGTAAGTGCCTCTCTTTCTTCTTGTTGGTTAAAGCTGAGTGACTATGTTTACAAAAACAAATTAGCCAATTATTTGCCCCTTTTCTTTTTACTTTCCTCTTCCCATCATATAAACTTCTGCTGTAAGGGGTTTAAACAGTGTAATTATTACTTACAAATCAAAGTGACTAGGAGCACCAAAAGGCTAGGCAATTAAAAAAAAATCTAAATTTAGTTTTCTAAATTTATCCTCCCCTGCTCCTAGCTGCATGTCTCCTCCTACTGTCCTGGATTTCAGCTCTGGAACATGCCTGGCCTCCCCTGTGAAGCAATTCTGCTCGCTAAGCTGGCACACAAAAAAATACATTTGTGGAGGTTAGGTTTCTACTATTGTAATCACAAAAGTAAAAATGTGAGTGAGCTAGGAGCAGAGAGAAAAGGAAGAGGAGGAGGTAGTGGGAAATGTCCCTTTAAGGGCCAGCAGCTGTGGGATGGCTCTGTCTTGACCAACTGCACTCTTACTTAAATGTTCTGAAGATTAACATCAGGCCTTGGCTGCTCTCTACTGCAGATTTTAAAAAACAGACTGTAAAATAGGCTTTACTATCCCATCTTTTAATTTTATTTTTTCTGCCTGGTTCTGCTACCTTCCAGGTACCTTTTCCTTTTCACTGCCTCATCTACTCTTATCAAAGTTTTTTATTTGCTTGTACATGTCTTTGTTGCACATGATTACAAGGTCTTTTGGTTCGGTGCTGTCCATGCTGCAAAGCAGAAGTGGGAATAGGTATCTTCTAAAGTATGGACAAGTTTTCAAATGTTGTCAATAAAACTTTGCTGGGAGAGCAAAGAAACAACAGCAAAAAATCCATATCTTCAGATAGCTTTTGAAGGATTCCAGTGTTTTTCAGCATTATTTTGATTAATGCACCAAACTTTCTATTTTCATTTTACTTTTCTTTGCTACTCGAATCTTCTCTATTCCTAGTGGAATGTGCTGTATGGCGTGTTTTTCCCAGTCAATTTTGAGGGTGTATTTGGAAAAAATAATCCTTTGTAGCAATACTTATTTTTAAATAAATGGTTTGACTTAATGTTCATTCAGCTCTGAGACCCTACTCTTGGATGATACAAATTGTCTTATATCCGTTGAATTAACTTCATAAAGCTCTGACTATTTATTAATGACAGCATGTGAATCAGTGGCTTTGTTTTCTGGGAAACAACATAGGAGTTAGTTTCACCAAGACTTAAAAAGCTGCAGGGAATTTTGAAGATAATGCTCTTTGCCCATATCTGTTTTGAAGGCTAATAAAAGTCATTAGGTATAAAAACAAGCTAAGGAGGACTTCTAGCTGTAAAAAATAGCTTCTCAAGAATAAATATTTTTCCTTGTTTCAGGTCCCACATTGGTATGTGGCTTTGCCTAGATTATGAAGTCCTTAGTGGCAGCGTTTGTAACCCAGATTTATAGTATTTAGATAAATTTCTTTTGGGCGAGACCGTTTGAAGACATCTGTTGTTTATTTTTATGTTACGCAACTCCTAGCCTGCTCCTAGGGCTGCTCAGACTTTCTTCCAAACAGTAAAGTTCCTTTCTGTTACAGATTCCACTCTATTACTGGCTTTCCTTTTTTGCTACACTTTTTTCACTTGTGGTACTTGCCTCTCTCTCTGATAAAAGCAGGAGTAGGGAAGCTTGGAAGATTCTGATAATACTCAGCAGTAGTTACATTGATACGCTGTCTGCAAGCAGCTGGTTGCTAGAGGCTGAAGCCAATGTCATCACATTGTTTGTATTATCATGCTGAGTCCAAACTTTGCAATTTAAGTTCAAGCAGATGTTCCTTAGCAGAGCTACTCTGAATTCAGCATGCTCCAGCTCACCAGTGCTGACCCCACCGAGGCGTCTTTGCTCTTAGTGCACTCCTGTTACTTTTCTCCTAATTGCTGAATTACCCTGAAATATTTGTACAGTACAAATAACATTGAGTGTTTTGTACAAGTTTTGGGCCCCTCACTAGATGAAAGACATCAAGGTGCTGGAGCATGTCCAGGCAGCCCAGGGCAGTGGTTGAATCACCATCCCTGAAGGTGTTTAAAAGCCATGTAAATGTGGTGCTGAGGGACCTGGTTTAGCAGTGGACTTGTTAGAATTAGGTTAATAGCTGGACTCGATGATCTTAAAGGACTTTTCAAACCTAAACAATTCTGTGACAAGCACAATACTTTACCATGGTGGGAATAATTGTTGGGTGAACAGATAAGGATAGCCTTTATTCCCCAAACATTTGGACTTCTGCAGGATTCTGTAGCTGTATTTGCTCCAAATTTAGGCTGTCTTAAATGTATGCAAATCAAATATGCCTACACACATTGACCTGCATTAATACATTTTGCCTGTAAAGCGAATAGATTAATGTGTACTCCTTGAAGCACGTGGAAATAACAACCATTAAACAAGTTCTAATTCTAATGTTTATGTAGCATAAGAATTCGTTGTGAAACAATATGATTTTATTTTACAAGTAAGAGATTGGAACACCTTTGAAGTTTTCGCTGAGTACTTCCCCAAGACTGCATGTTCCGTGAGTAGGATTTTCAGACTGTCTCAATATTTAAAAGTACACCTTAAAAACCAAAATGTAAAATACTTTGACATTAAGAGAGTCTTGAAGATTAGGGAAATGGCATTTTATTGAAACACGGGAGGATTTTTTTGCCGGTCCACTTGCCTTTGCAGTCCATGGGATAGCCCTATTAGTGGATTTAGTCATTTGCCTGCCAGTGCAGTTGTTCCAGTTTCAAATCCATTCTTTGCTAATATTAGAAGGTACTCAGCCCTAAAATGAAAATTGTGGTTGACTTTGCTAGCTTTTCCAAAATGATTTCTCAGCAGTGTATTTGTGCGTGTTTTACACTTTGCTCCTTTGTTCCACACTTGGCTCTTGATTACTTGGTGCACACAGTGTCCCACAGAGCAAATCATAGCGGAGTAATTAAGAACTAACAAGAGTTTCCCAGATTATGCAAGATCTCCACAACTATGCAAAGCCTTTTCAGCTTCCCAGTCACATACTGTGAAGTGCCATAAATCCAACTTTTGAAAACACTCAAAGCTGTGCTGCAGATACTTGCAGGTGTATTTTAGTTCCAAAAGAAAGTAGTTACTTTTGTTCGAGTTTGCTGCTGTTTTTCTCAGCCGTATTTTGATTAGTTTCAACCCCACAAGCTAAGAGCATTTTGAGTACCAGTCACTGATTTAATGAGACATGATCACGTAGGCAACATTGGTGCCATTGTTGTCTTTGCCTTCACATGACTCTTGCGTGAAGTGAGAGCAGGCACTTGGGCTTCTATGTCAGATCTTGGGCAGTGTGACGAAGGAAACTAAACTTCATGGTTATGAGCCACGTTACTGCTGAGGTAGCTTAGGGAGATATTTTTACCTTGGTGTCACTAGTCCAGGAAAACCTGAAGACCTCGGCATATTTTAATGGAGATGGCCAGGTTAAGTGCTAAGGTGGGTCATTGGTGTCATACATGCAGCAACCTTTATGATTGGAGTCCTGTAAGCGTCCTCACCTCACGCTTCAATCAGTTGATCACGTAGCTTGCTCAGCATCACATGATGTGAACAAGTCTGTATTTGTTCTTACTGCAAAGGACAAATTTTATTGCTGAAGTGTTGTACCACTGGCGAAATTGTTCCTTTGGATTAATCCATGCTGGAATAGCATACATTATAGTTGTCCATAATATTTTGTCATGAGAACAAAACATGAAGACAGATTTACATTGGGTGGTTGTACTGAAGCAATCATCAGCTGCATCACATGCTCTTGGAGTTCAATCCAGTATATACCGTACAGCAAAATCACAGCTGTGAAATCTTGGTAATTGTGGTTTATTTTGTTCTTTAAAAAGGCTTCCTTTGTCCAAGAAAAAACATCTGTGATTAGACAGTCAGCCAGGCAAGAAAAATGCTCTCTGCATGCCCGCACATACCTTAAAGTAACAAATCTGTCATGAGCCTTCACCTCTGGGGTTTTCACTGTGCACAGTGTTAGGTACAGTTAGTTTGCACTGTTACAGGCAGGAGAGGCCTGGCTGTGGTGTGTGCACCTTCCCTGGCTACAGAAGGTGAACAGAAGGCACGCTGAACAAGAAATGGCAGCTTTCACTGCTGGGAGCTTGTTTGGGTGAAAAACTGAGGGTTGCCATCGGATTAAAAAAAAAAATTTGTCTCAGACCAGCTGAGAATGTGGTGGCCTTGACAGTGTGAGGTTTATGCTTGGACTCCATGATCTTAAAGGTCTTTTCCAACCTCTGTGATGTTATGATTCTAACAACTCATTAAATTGCTGTATTGATATACTAGTAATGGAAAGGCAGAAAAAATTCCTACTACACACATTAAAATGAAAGACAACAGCTGAGGAGTTTGAACCCTTTTATTTATCCCACATAAAAAATGAAATTAAAGACTATGCAATTCTGGTAAACTGGCATCTGAATCTCTCTTCTCTTGAATATTTCATTAATTCTATATCTAAGTGAGAGATTGCTGTAAAACAAAGAAATCTGCGGCTTTGAATACCAGCATACAGTTGATTTTAGTGGAGAGAACAGGTTTGAGCCAGAGATGCCAGACTGCATTTGAACCAGCTCGGCAGGACTCGGAGCAGAAGGGAGGAGGCAGAAGCATTGACTTGTTTTGCAGAAAGCCTCTCTGACCTGAAAGAGTTATTTGGCTGTAAATCTTGTCTCATACAGGGTTTAGTAAAACTTGTCTGAGACATGCAGTTTATCAGAAAAACAATCACATTTCTGTGTGAGGTCATACCAGTCCAGCACAAGTAACATTCTATTTTTTTTTTCTATGATTTTGTTTGCTATTTAACATTGTGTGTTGTAAGTTTTGCTTTATGTTCCTGTGGTTTCATGCAAAAAAAAAGAGAGGAAAATATATTAACGCAAAAAAAATCCCCCTGTAAAAATTGACAAAGGGGACAAGAGAAGGTTCAGGGTAATAACGACTCTTAAGTAGTTTTAATATTTTTTTTCTAAGTTAAAAAGTTGATGTGTTTTATTGGCTCCCTCAGCAAACATTTAAGGGATTGATTGTTGCCTTTTAATAAAGATGGAAAATATTTTTGTTGTAGTTGAGAGAAGACTAACCGTGATCTGCAGAGAAGCAAAAATGTGGCAATGCTCTCTTTTCCGTTTAGAATTCACAGAAATACTGTAGAGGGTGGAAATCATCTCCGGGGCTCTTTAGTTCAGGTTTTCTCTATTCCTTCTTCCTGATAGCTCACTTGCTAACAGGCATATGACTTCACAGGTAGATTTCAGTGAAAAAAATAGTGATTGAGTGGCAGGGCTGCTATAAATATTCATGTTATGTAAGTCCCAAGAAAAAAAAAGACACAATTTCTCTCTTAAATCACTTTAAACATTTGTATTTTGCGTATATAAAGTGAAGTGGCCCAGGGAAAAGTTTTAGTAGATCACTGTTGTTTATATTAGATTTGTCAACTAAAGGATTCTTGTGCAGGTAACAGAAAAGTTCTATGAATATTGCCAGTTGCTCTGCATGTGGGAAAGAGGACTGTCTTTGTAACAGCCTTTAAATCTTTTTGAGCACCTGCTTGACAGCCACTCCAGAATCATAAAGCTGTAAGAACAGACAACTGGTGGGTACCAGGTCCTCTGATCATCACTGCGTGTTCGCTGCCTCTGCTCCAGACTCTTCCATCCTCTCTTCACCTCCTGTTTGCTAGACCAAACAAACAATTTTATCAACTTGTCCTTGCATGTCAGGTTTCCTCACTGCTTATCAGCCTTCCTCCCTCTTATGGATTCTCCTCAGTGCCAGCTTAGAGCTAAATATTTTTTTCCACCTAAAACTTTGTCAGCGTGGAATGGAAAACAAGGGTTGCTTCAGCACCTTGCACACACACAGGTGAACATGGCAGGCACTCCCCTCACAGCATTTTCCTTCTAGTTTTCTGTTCTTTGTGGCACGATGCTATCACAGCACATGGAACTGGCAAAAAGACGGTTGGGTTGGGAACATATTTTACAGCTAATCCAAGGTCAAAATTCTCATATGTTTGGGGCTTTAAAAAGTATTTTCCAGGTGTATTAGTTACTCCTCTCAGGTTTATTCTTTTTTCTCCAGGTAACATTCTAATGAGTTTAAAAAAAAGCTTTGAGCCGTTTCTGGTCAAAGCAAAACAAGCGTCATGTTGGTAGTTGTTCTATTAATAAATACGAACACTTTGCCTTGAAATCTTGAGAAAGGACTAACTGTACAGAGCTTTCTGGCGTACAGCCAGGTTACTTGTGACAGCCTGAAACGTAGCTGTGCTTTCAGCTCGTATGGCTAGCGCTGTTGCTGTGGGGGAAGTTGAAGACCAAGAGTTGGAAATAGGTGTTGAAATACTTTGGAATGTTACCACATTTCAAGGGGTGAAGAAGCTTTTATTCTAAATCACTGCTGTGTAATTCAGCCTGGTTGAAGGAGGCCACAGTTCTTCAACTGATGCAACTCTTACTTCTGGGAAAGAGGAAAGGTCAACCTTAAAGCCCAGCAAAGATGGTCTTTTGAGGCTATAGGTCTCTGTAACTGGCTTGGGTTATATTCTTGGCAAAGAGAAATAGAGGCAGGAAATAAAATACTGGCCACAAATGTGTTGTATCAATGCAAGAGCTGGAAATAGTACATCTGAGCTTCTTGTCTACCATTTTTTTGGTAGGGATTGTTGGGAAAAAATTCAGTGCTGCAACTACCAGCAGCCTTTATGAATTTAATTTTACAGTTAGTGTACTCTAACATTACACTAACTTTAATGTAACACCAAGAACTTATTAAATATGTTCTTCTCAGACCTTTCAGGTAGTTTTTGTTGGGGTTATGGTCAAAATCCAGTGGTTTTAACTCAGCTGACATACCACCTGTCAAGCCAACGATGCAGTCACTTCAGGGAACCCAGTACCAGGCAAGGCAAGCAAGGGATTCCTTCCGTTAACAAAGGACAAAATGAAAACTATGCCAAGGCCCTTTGAGCTCCAGCAGCTATTTTTGCAAAGGAGGCAGGAAAAGAATGGAAGGGAACATAGTGCAAGACAAGATTTCCTCCATGCAGCAGTGTTAGAGACAACACGGATTACTGGAGGACAGTATAGTCAATAGCTGTATAGCACTATAATCAATAAATACCAAAAAAGAAAGTTCTCTAGGCTTGCCTTTCCTAACATAGCAGTTATGTGTGCTTCACCTTCCTTAGAAATCTTTGCATGAATAGCTCGGGTGACTAAACCTACGCAAGCCTGGAAACATTTACAAGGTTATGTAGAACTCAGACTAGGGAAAAAAAAAATAAGAATCTTGGAGTTTTAGTGCATTTTTAGTTTTTTTATGTTTTAGACTACCTACATGGTGTAAAATTCTTCTGTGTACATTAGCAGTCCATTAATGCATTTTTTAAAATTCTGTGGGTTAGTATTTTATGAATACTCACTAGTCTTCCTCTGTTGTTCTCTGGACCTTTTGTTTTAGCAAGCACTGGTGACAACTATTGAGTTGTATTTATAGTTTTGTTTGTTTTGCTCTCTCCTGGAAGGAGTCATCCCTTAGATATTTCATTCCAGGACCTCAGATTAATTTTCCACAAATTAACCTCAAACAAATTCTAGTGCAGACATTCTTACATTACAGGAAGCATCCTAGTGAAGATAAAAGTGTTGTGGAGATGGGAAAATAGGGCAAGGAACAGTCAGCTTTTTACAAGTCAGCAAAAGATAGCTGCCACCAGTATCAAGAAGGAAAACATAATACAATAAAGTCAGGAAAATAACCATCTGCCCACTCACCTTACTGTTCCTTTAACAAATCTAAAGGGCTTCGTAGAATTTGAACATGACTTTTAAAATATCTATTAATTTTAGTTTTGTTTTTTTCTGAGTTACTGCAGAGAGAGTTTTACTAATTGCTTTGTGTGGTCAGCCCTGAAGTGACTTTGTTGCATTATTCCTATTGCTGTTTTCTCAAGTTACTCATCTGTTATATTTCCTTCCTAGGACTATAGACATTCTTCATATTCAAGCTTTGTTTCTTCCCAGAGATACTGAAGAACAGTTTGATTCTTCTATCTTTACTCTTGCTCAGTGTAGTTTATTGGGTGTTGTTTTCTCACTGGAGAACAGAGGCAAGGACAACAGAAATCTTAGCTAATGAACTAGCTTGGGTGCAAGCAGGATATCATCAGCTTTACTGTGTTGATCCCTGGTGTGAAATATCAAACTGCTTAATGTCTTTTTTACACAGCCAACATATCATAGGCCTTATAAGAGTATGTGGGTTTGGTGAGACAGAAAGGAAACTAAGCTAGTTTCAGGTCACTGTATTCTAGTTGTGTCAAAACTTAATCAACAGCAGTTTCATTTCAATAAACCGGTAGCATCCCTTCCAAAATACCACACTTTTAAAGACTCCCAACAGCTGCAGCTGTCAAACAACCCCCAATTTAAATGTTTGTTACACAAGGGAGAGTCAGGAGGAAGGCTATGTATTTGGCTACATCAACTTTATGTTAGTTATGGTAATACTCTTAGCCAAAGTATCCATACAAACAAATAATCTCAGTCATGCACTGATTTCAGTTGAGCAGGTGACAAAAATCTGGCTGCAGATCAAGTTAATTATTAACTAACATATTTAAAGAATTCTATTCAGGCTCTTTTAAACATGAAGTAACAGATTTGCCTTTGTTTTGGAATTGGTTATAAACTGTCTCCTTGGGTTATCTTTTGAAAAGTTTGGGTAAGCATGATAGTAATAGATCCAACTCTAAGGTCACATCCTATTACAAATTATTAAATTGTAAAGCTAAATGAGGAGAACAGATCTGTCTGGAAAAACAGATAACTTGTGCTCCCAGTGGTTTGATGCCAATTCTGCAGTGAACAGTTAGGACTTGGCTTAGGTCTCACATCAAATGATGTTATTCTCAAGTAGGCAGCTGTTCCGAGAAAAAAGCCAAAACTGTTTCTGTGTCAAAAACATAACAACTAAAAGTCAGTGTAGCCTGTCAGCTGGGACATCTTTCACAGAAGCATAAAGTGTCCAGCAGATCAACTGAATGGAATAACTGTTGAAAGCTGATAATTAAGTTTCAACAATATTGCCAGTTTCTCTTAAATGTCTGTAAATATTTCCCACAGGTGAATGATTATCTCTTTTTCTCGCATTAATTTTATGCCTTCTAAAGAGACAAAACCCCACACCAGCAGTTCCTTTCCTCACCCTTTTTTAGCAGAGACTGTTGAAAGTTCCCGTTTAAAGTGTAAACTGAAAAAAATATAACTGTGAACTAGACATTTAGCTCCTTTAATAGGCAAAACTATTGTCATCACATTCTGATAGATATTGCTTTTATTTGTAATAATATATTATCTCAAGGCAGTCCTAAAGTTTAATGAATTTACATTTTAAAATGGTGTTTAGGGCTAGGTCATGTAACAAGTTTATCTCTTAAATGTGCCTAGAAAAGACATCATCCCTGTATAAATACTAAATTGCAACCTGCCAAACTACTGAGTTCAGTTAGTTCAAAACTGCAGAGAGAACAAATGCAATAGAGGGAAACAGAGTAACGCAGGCTTGCATTCAAAATACTTGCAGATTTTGTAACAAGCTCTCATGTTAATCCAGTGGCATGAAGCTTGAAGGAATCCCACTGTGCCTTCAAAATACCAGCACCTTAAATAACCTCATTTTCATTATAATTAAAATAATCTTACTGCTTTCCTTTACAGTTCAGCAGAACCACCATTTCAAAATTATCAGCTTGGCCCTTCTTCCTCCTGGTTTAGTTTTACATTTGAGCTGCAGACGAAGAGCCACACGGATGTAAGGTATTACCGTTTTTCCATTTAGTAAATACTTGAAGCCCCACCTCTCCAAAGTGCTCTCAGTGCCCCGTTTTCAGAGCATGTGACCACGTGTGAAAGTACAATCATTTATATGCATAATATAACATTTCCAAGTCTTATTTCTTCAACAGGGCCTTAAATATTTTGTGATTCTCAAGCCTTTCACTCCAACAGCTGGCTCAGATATGAGCTCAGTGAAAGGCAGTAACGTTTTTCTCCTCACCCAGTAGCCTGTTGTTTGCTAGCCTTATTTGGAAGGACTTAGTAACAGCTGTTCTTCCATAGCATGACCTCCAAAAAGACATGATCCATTTTCCTCCCTTCTTAAAAGAAATCAAGGAAATAAGGTGTCATCTGACTTGAATTGTATTTGCTCTGGCACATGTTGCACTCCTCCCATCTCTGAGGTCCAAACTAGAATTGGTTACACCAGTCTTGGCCATTTCTGCAGGCAGCGGTGGACTTGACCTTTTAGTCCAGCTAGCTTTCTCCACTAGAGGACTAACGTCATGGACTGGAGGAAAGATTGACTTCAGTCAAGGGGTTATGAGGAATTAACATGAATCATTCCATATTATCAGTGCTCTGATTCTGCAACAAACTGCAAAGAAAAAGTCACAACAGCCGATTTACCTTAGAAGGGCAGTCTGGGCAATGGCTGCCTTGTCCCAGAGGACCACCTTTGGTCACTGGAAGTACAGTCACTACAACCTGTGCTGCCCTCTCTCCAAGGCAAAGGCAAGTGTCCAGCAATGCCCGAGCACGCCCAGTCACTGTGGGGTAAGAGAGAATTGTTTCATAATCCATTCGGGACAATGTTTGTTGTGAGCGAAGGATATCAAGGAGGCGGTTGAGGCGTCCTTCTGTCATGCGGCTCAGTATGGTCTGTCTCTGGCAGGTTAGTATTTGACAGCAGTTTCCTTTGCAGCAGGGATCTGGAGTGAAACAGAAATGAGACAGACCAACTGCTATCTTCTTCCAGAAGTTGTTCATAAGTGATAGAACCAACAGCAGAAATATAAAACTCAATAGAGGAAAGGAATAGGAGAGTTTATTTGCATTCTTTGTTGAAAACTAGTCCAATGTATTTTTATCTTTTGTTCAAAACTCATGAAGATCAGATTACAGAAAAGAGGTGTTTCCAAAGATTAAGTGAGGAGATTATATAAAGGGAGGAGATTTTCAGGGACCCTTTGAAATGTGTAGCATGAATCTGGGAACTTGACTATCTGACAAAGCCAAGCTAGTAACAAAAGCAATGCTCTTGGCAAAACAGTCAAGAGCTTTGGGTTCTCTTTTCACAAACCCATTAGAATACTTAGTACTGACGTGGGGGTTTTGTGTACAGTAAACACCATATGTCAAGAGAAAACTAATAACCGTTAATTGTAGCTTGCTTTCAAGAACATGCCTGTCATTCTGATTTCTGATTTTGCCAGTAAAGTTCTGTGATGAACTTTCCCTGCATGAACTAGTCCATTGATTTATCCAGAAATTACATCATCCCTCAGAAGCAAGTTGAAGTGGAGAAGGATGGCCAGCTAGATGGGAGAACTATCACAGGCGAGCTTGCAAAATGTTCACAGAAAAAGCTCACGACCTCCAGGCAGAGGCAGGTTTCACAAGTCAGAAGCCAGCGTTTTCTGCCTCGGCTCAATAGGAAAAATAGAGACCATGTAAGTAAGGAAATGAGTGGTCCTCCCTACTCCTAGTCACTTGTTTCTGTAGAGCTACAGAATACACAGCTTAAAGTTACAGAAAAAAAAATCCAGGCAAACAACTAATATTTCAAATTCAGGGTGTGCTGCATTTCTATTATGGTCTTTTCAGACTTGTTCTTGGCCTTGAATATGACCCTGGAAAAGAACAAGCCAGTGTTCTTGGTGGCCAGTGCCTGAACTTCTGAGAAGATAGCAGCAGCTATACTCAAATAGACTCATGAGACATTTATATCAAAAGCTTGGAGAATTTATTACACAAAATACCTAAAGATGTGCACAAAGCTTAGAGAGATCTGTGCCCTCCAAACTGTAAGCAATTGAATCACTAAGATCTGGCCAAGCAGAATATTGCCACCCCAGACTAAAAACCATGTCTTACCTGTCACTGCTTGTTCGGGATGCGTAGCTTGTGGTCTGTGCTTAAGAGTCAGCAGTGGGTTGCTGTGCTGCCCGTTCGCTTTGCCTGCAGCTGAACCAGATGAAGGAACCACACAAAAGGAATTTGATTTTCTACTGTCAGAGCCTGGCTTATCTAGAAAAAGTTTAAGATGAGTAAGATGAGACCCTTGAATTGAGCAACAGAGCATTTACATGTACATCAGCCACTAACTGAGAGCATGCGCTTGTTACTAGCTGTTCTCGGGCCCTTGTTAATACATTATTCCTAGGAATATTTTGGCATATATTACTACACATCAGAGTTTTTCAAACTGTCTGTGGGAATCTGTTTCTGGAGTTATGGAACATTCTGTTCTGTCCGTAGGTCTGATGGTTATTGATCAGAACTAAAATGCCTGGGAGTGCAAATGCTGCTATAAGTGAATCAATTCCTATGGCTCAACTTTTGTATCCAAAGGCATGAGGACTATGTAAAAAGCTTAATGAAATACTCTCTTCTTGACGCAAATTTAAGCACTTGGATAGGAGAAACCCACAATGGAAAGGCAAAGGCAGTTATTTATATAGGAGTGGCGATTACCAGGAATCAATCACATGTTCCTGACAACGCAGTCTTTTTAAAACCTATCTCCTTTTCTTATTGGCAAATCACAAAAAAGCAGTTATTCCTGATGGCAGGAGGCAGTGTGGTTCCCAGCAGGGGCTTGCAACAGGCAATATTTGATGTGCAAGGGAAAGGCAGCTGTATATTACAGGTCAGGGCTCTAAAAAAAATAATTAGCAAAAATTGTGGCATCTCTGGTTTTCTGCAGTGATCTCATGCTTCAGATGATACAAGTAGAGGGCACAGCTGTACCCTGAGAAGGGACAATTTTTGATGGAAAATAACACTGGTATATCCAGCAACTATTTATCCTTTTCTGAGAAGAGCTGGAGCTGAATAGGCTTCCAGGTACAGACCTTTCTTTGTCGTTGCCTTCTGTGGGATAGTAGGTGACCGACCCATCTCAAGAATATTTTCTCTTCCTGCATTATTTGTACTGCTATCAAGTAGAATTGTTGACAGGTTTGGCATTACGAAAGGAATTTTCTTGCTGATTAAGTGGTTCGTTCTTTGTGGACAGATGACCTGAAAAAGATCAAAATAGAAAAGAATTATCTCCTTGGAAGCTTATGTTCCAAAACCTAGTCTAAGCATTTTTGTCTTGAAGTATAAGGTAGTAGTATCACAGCACAGA
>JAVSBS010003753.1:23974-59190 GCA_033124195.1 Coracias cyanogaster | reverse complement strand
CAGCACAGAGCAGGGTGGGTATGCAGCTCTTAGCCTACAGACATACTTAATTCAACTTTCTCTGGTTACCTTGGGTCCGTGTGGCAGCACAGACCCACAGGCTACCTGTCCTAGGGTTTACTGCAGTCCTGCTGCTGCCGGCAGCCGCGGCTCACTAGAACCTGAGCTGTTCAAAGCTAGCTCTGATCCAGGCATGTGACCTTCAGTCCTATCTCTGCACCTTTCAGAATTGGCAGGCTCTACCACAAGTGCCAAAATCACTTTGAAAATGGGAGTTAACTGTGTTTTGGAGTTAGCACAAAGCAGTTGGCCTTGCTCTAAGAAAACTGGTTGAAAGCGCTAGAATTCAGCCTAGGGCTTTTTTCCAGCCATCAATTAGAAGACTCTACAAGAAAGGTTAGATTTCTGCTATTTCATTAGGACCTCTTCAGGAAAGACAGGTTCAAAACAACACGGAAGTGGAGGACACTTTTTTGCAGAGGCAACAGTCAGCTGCTTGGAAGAAGGTAAAACTGTGGGTTTTGTTGGTTAACTGGACAAAAAGTTATCCTAGTTAGGGACAAAAAGGGTTAGGGATATTTTGCCCCGCAGTGTTTGTATTACACTTTGTCAGGGCAGACAGGAGAAACAAGTAGCTTATGAATTACCCTTGTAGGACTCTCATGCCAGGTACTCACCTCTGAATTGCACATGCCCGTCTGCAGTGTGTATATTTGAGAACCCTTGCAAGCGTTAAGTGCTGTCTCCTGGAAAGAACAGCACAGTAAGTACACATGTGGTTTGTTCAATTCACAGTTGTCAGGAGGAAGAATTTAGACGGACACTAACAGTTTATACTGACAATATATGTAAGGAAGAAGTTATCTACTCTGAGGGTAGTGAATCATTGGCCCAGGTTGACCAGGGAAGTTGTGGTTGCTCTATCACTGGATATGTTTGAGACCAGGTCGGATGAGGCTTTGAGCAACCTGGTCTAGTGGGAGGTGTCCCTGCCCATGGCAGGATGGTGGAAGCAGATGATCTTTAAGGTCATTTCCAACTCAAACCATGCTATGATTACATAGTATTTGGCAGTACGATCCTAAATAAAATTCAACAGTAGTAAAATGACTTGGACTATAACTATGCCACTTATTAAAACATTTTCATCAAGTGTGCCCTGTAATTCTAGAATGTGATTGCAACACATAGAAACAATCCAGCGTGCATCAACATAAACAACTCATAGGTAGGCACAGCAGCAAAACCAACAACCCAGCATGGGTTGTCCAAGTCCAGATGGAGTTGGTTCAGGGGCTGAGATGTGTGTCACTAGTTTCCCCACTATGACTATCCAAGGTAACCAGATAGGTTATAGCTATATTTGTGGCAATTTGTGACAGATTTCCCCCCAGCAATGTAGACATACATGGAGATAGCTCTATCCCTCAGTTCTTGGCCTTTCCCCATCCATTCCTGTGGTATCAGAGAACCCTCGTCAACCCCAGGACAAGCAGTATCTCGTGCCTGAAGCATGTCAATTTAGAAGCAGCAAAGTGTACAGAAAAGTGCTGATACCAGTATTGTTACAACAGGAACAAGCGCTGTCCAGGTTTTGGGCTAAACACCTTCTAACCAGTACATACCACAAGAATGCTCCTTGGGTCTAAGTCCTAATCTGATCTGCTTGAGGCTGATATTTGTCCTCAGTCCCATGGGCTTACCAGTCTGGCTACAGCTGGTGACAGGAAAGAAGATACCATATTTTTATAATTGCAGGAGTAATTGACAGTTTCTGGAGAACCTCACAATATTTTCTACAATTCCTGAATGAACCTGAAGTGTCAAAGAGTCCAGCTTTCTAGCATGTCCAATGAAATAATGAAAACAAAGCCTTTCCTGGTTTTGGACCACATGGATTGTAATTGAAAGAATCAACTAATGTCCTCATAAGAGAATAAAAATTAATTTTGCACTAACCTTTGCATCCATCAGCTTGTAGATTGCAGTGGCAATTGCCTCCTTATTTATACTGGCCAAAATTCCATTTAGAAGGTCTACACATTCTGTAGGGGTAATAAAGCATTTTAAATACCACATTGCATATGAAAGCGTGTATATATTTAGGCATCAGCATATTGCCACTAACTTGACTATTATGTTGAACAGCTGGATGAACTAGACAAAATTATTTGAACACAACTTCCACCTCATACCTCCTCTTGGTTTTCTTTTTGAGCCAATTTTAAAGAACAGTTACAGTCCCATTGAAATCACATTTTCTTAAGCGTTCACACAAATGTAATGAACTTACTTGCAAAAGATTTGCATACCATTGTGTGACTCCATGGCAATAAAGCTATATGCCAATTGCTTCGTTGGCACTTCAACTCTGACAATTTACTTAAAAGTCCTCAAATATAATCATTTTAACATTCCTTGGCTATCTTTTTAGAAACAGGTGATAAACATAATTCCACTAAAGTATACAGTGATAGTAGACTTCAAAGGGAAGTGATTATGCATTG
This sequence comes from Coracias cyanogaster, assembly GCA_033124195.1. Taxonomy (NCBI): domain Eukaryota; kingdom Metazoa; phylum Chordata; class Aves; order Coraciiformes; family Coraciidae; genus Coracias; species Coracias cyanogaster. The sequence goes on along the minus strand of JAVSBS010003753.1, from coordinate 56,683 downwards.
GAATCAAGCAATGCTGAGTCTTGATTCAGGTTGATCTTCGTTAAATTAGTATATATATCTGATAATACCCCTTCTTTTATTTGTACTCGTTTTTCCTTTATACTGAACACAATTTTAGAGATAAGTAAGCCATTTCTGGTAGTACTCTGATAATCTAAAGACTACTTCCACTTCAGTTGTTCTGTCATTGATTTAGAGTGCTAGAGCGATGTTCCCAGCAAGGCTATCTCTATTACAAATCTTGCAAAGAAAGGAAATCCCAAATGTTACCTGCAGTACATGGTCTGTAATCTGGTTCTTGATGCCAGCACAGAGCAATAAGGTGCAACAGTCTGTTCCTCTCAGGCAAATTGCTTGGTATAAAGTTTTCTGAAATGCCAGGCCGCAAACTGCTGCAGATTCCTGTCAGAACATCCAGCAGGGTTGTTTGGCCTGCAATTTATAGGCAAATGTCACTGCAGAATATATTCAACAGACTTCAGAGCTCTCTTAAAATTGTTATCAAGTTTGGGTATTTTAAAATAAGGACTTTTTTTTCAAAGCAAAAATGTGTTAGCACTCTTGTATGTGCCAACCTTTACCACCCTGTATACGCTAACCCTTAACGATAACTCTAGCACCTTATTGCAACAGGGCACTTCAGGATAAAGAACTCGGTCCAAATGCTAAGTCACAAACAGATATGTAAATACACATTGTTAACTATGTGCACAGATACATCAGGAACGCATGTAATTGTTATGGGTGTATTCTAGGCACAGGGTTTTATATAAAGCCTTACACATGCTCTCTAAGAATATAATTCCTCTTGTACAAAAAAAATCTCCTTTGGGCAGCCACAGGATGGCAGCCATAAGCTGTATGAACATGGAGATACTATTCTGTGCAGTGTTTCTGTAAGGTCCTCAGCCTGTAAAATGAGGAACCCTTCAACCAGTTTTGCCATGCAGAATGGAGCCCATAGCAAAGCCCATTGCTCTCCACCTCCCTGAAGCAGGGATCATTCACGGACTGTGATAATTATTATGTAATGCTTTCCAAACCAAGTTCTTTAAAACCACTCTTTTACCTAAGCAAGTCAGATTCTCTGCTGAAGAGAATTCAGCATGAGCTGACATTTCTTGGTCTGGATTTCAAAGTCAGGGCAACTTTAAAAAGTATTCTGCTAATCCGATTAGCTGCTTGTCACTGAAGTGTTCCCTGATTTTAAAATGCCAGCTGTCAAATATGAAATGGTATTCTCTCCCAGGAGAGGTAAGCAGGAAAGCCAGCTCGGGAACAGAGTGCTTCAGCCGGCACAGAGGGATGGTACAAGTAGGGTAAGAAGCTACGCCTTTCTCTTCAGAAATATCAGCTTCTTTGGCAACACAGAGGATTTGTTGAGGGATTCTAATCTTCATATCCCATGATGTGGAGCTTTGTGTTGTAACAGTAATAGAAGTCAAAAGACATCTGAAAAGATAGTGCTGTTTATATCATAAATTTCCTACCATAAGGGAATTCATGGAAAAGACTGGGGCAACGCAAAGTCTGACACGAGCCACAGAGAGAAATACCTTCAAAAGGTTTCCGTCTGCTTAGGCTCTCCCAACACAGTATTCCAAAACTGAAAAAAAACAAACCAAGAAATACCCATCATTAGATAGCAATCCATATCTATGTTCTTATTTCCAAGAGCAAGTTCAGTGATTTAAGAGAAAGGAGTTTTTCCAAGACAAAGCCTATCCAAGTCTTTCCTAATTTGATGAGATCATTTTTCCTGCATTAAGTTTCCATTTCAACTGAGCTGTTCTTATAAAATAAGTCAGTTAAAATTAATTTTAATTTTTTTTAAACACAGGATCAATTAGAATTAAATTTCAAGTTACCACCTTATCCCCATTTGCTCTTGTGAATTTCAGAACCTTACGTTCTCATTTATAATTTTTGGTTTGCTTTCAGGTAATTTAAATAGCAGCTGAAAGACCTGGACTTTTCAGCGGGTACCAACGAGCACCTCAGTTAACCTACCAAAAATGTGAGTCTGACCCACTGTATGTCTCTTTTCTTCAGCAAATTTTGATGGGGCTTCAAATACCTGTATCCTTCTCTAATATCCTAGGCAGTATTCCAGTGATACCATAAATCTACAGATATGACCTGCAACTCGGGTGGTATAAAATACAGTTATTTGATAAAAAGCTCAGTCTGCAAAATTAGAGGCAGAAGCAAGGAGACTATAGATGAATCAGAAGGAAGGCGCAGCTCTAGAATAAATGCATCTGCTTGCTCATATATCACAGAATTTTAAAATGGTTTGGCTTGAAAGAGACCTTAAAGATCATCTAGTTCCAACCCCCTGCTGTGGCAGGGACACCTCCCACTAGACCAGGTTGCTCAAAACCCCATCCAACCTGGTCTTGAACACCTCCAGGGATGGAGCATCCATAACCCCCCTGGGCAACCTGTGCCAGTGTCTCATCACCCTCATGGTGAAGAAATTCTTCCTTATATCTAATCTAGTTCTACCCTTTTCCAGTTTGAAGTCATTACCCCTCATCCTATCAGTACAAGCCTTTGTGAAAAGTCCCTCTCCAGCTTTCTTGTAGGCCCCCTTCAGACACTGAAAGGCTGCAAAAAGGTCTCCCCGGAGCCTTCTCTTCTCCACGCTGAACAACCCCAACTCTCTCAGCCTGTCCTTGTAGGAGAAGTGTTCCAGACCTTGGGTCTGAATGTTTAGAAGAACCTCCTCTTCTACCTTCTTTCCATATAAAAATCTGAAATTGCTTTTACCAAAATACCCTCTAGGAAGGTATTGATGTAATGTGGACATACATGTAACTTACGTGTACTTAATATTTCATATATGACACACTTGTTTTCTGTTGCATCACTGCCTACACATGCATCTATCTCATGCACTTAGTCACACCTGAGCACCAAAAATGACATAAGAATGATGTGTTGGAAAATCAGTTATGCTGCCTGAAAGCAAGTCTCTATTCTTCCTGCACTAAAATCTTGTTTATGGACAACAGCAGATTAGTCACATCACTTATAGCCCTCCTTAAGCATATGCATTATCTGACTCATCTCAGAGCCTGTCTATGGGACAATAAAGCAGGAGTTTAAATTTGTTGCTTCCATAAAAGCTCCGAAAGCAGAAGAGTGGTCATAACATTATAATAAAAAGCATTTATGTCAATCCACAGGCTCTATATGCCAGCTGTAAAGATGTGTCCATACAGACACCAGCTGCAGTTTGAGATTCCCTCCTTCACTGAGGCAACCACAAGGCAAGGAACATATCCAAAAGGGATGTGGCAGGAGATCATCTCCCTCCTTTGTGTAAATCACTGTTAAAAAGTGTGAATGCTTGAGTGGCTCAGTAATTATTCCAGCAGAGACTCCATAGGACCTTAATGGGGCACTGTTGAGAGAAGGGTCTTATTTTTACCTGGGCCTCATCTAGGCATAAACAGCCTTTCCTGCAACTAAAACCAACAACAGCCCACACTTAGGAACTATGTGAAGGCATTATTAGGTTTCTAAATATAGATGAAAGTTTCAGCAGCTCTGTTATTTTTTTTAACCACTTCCAGCCTTTGTGTAAATATTTATATTATGAGCTTTGAAAACAGTTCTTAATCTTGGCATCTTGTTCACTGGATACGGGGAATTTCAAACGTCATTCACTGCTGTACCGGGCCTCGTGGAACACTACCCTGCTGCGTTATGCACGGCTGGCATTTTTACTGCCGTGTCTTTGAAAATAAGTATTTCTGCAGTGCTGTAGAATGCAGCAAGGACTAGGTATGACCTGCCCCTGGAAATCCCATTCACCTGTAAATATCACCTTCCTGGGAAGGGAGGCCTCCTTCAAGTATTTCAGGCGGGAGGTACACTAAGTCCTGGCAGTTCCGCAGGTCTGACCTCAGTTGCTGTTTCCTCCAATTACTTAGACCGTAATCTGATATCTACAGAGATGGGAGAAAAAGCAGATTTTTGCAGCAATAGCTCAAGTCTCGGTATTAAATGTTGGCTCGTAGGATAAATATATGCAACAATAGGACAATCACTGGATTTGACGCTAATAGACTAAAAGTAGAAGCTCGTACCTTGGCTCTGTACTGTGCATCCAAAAGCACGTTGGAAGGTTTCAGGCTGCAGTGGCAGAAAGCAGGTTGGAGGCTGTGAAGTTGATGCAGCCCTTCAGCAACATCCGACAGGATCCTTATGAGTAAGGGAAAGGGCAGGTCTGGGTACAGCTGGTGCTAAGCAACACAGAACACAGGGTTTGGTAGTGCAGAGTTGTTACCGTTCACACCTTCATTTGGCAACACACAGAAGTGCAGGGCAGGAGCTAAAGAACAGACTGACTGTGGCTACTGCCCATAATTTACGTACTGGTTGTTCTCTGTTGCCTGACCTTGCAATGAATTTTGTCACATTAAAGATGACTTTTATGTACCTCATGGATAAGCGAGTGCAGGGATCCGTTGTTCATCCACTCGGTCACTATCCCTACAAGTCCCTGGTACTGGTAAATCCCAAGAGGAGGCAGGAGACGTTCAGACTCATAGCATCTGACACTTGCTATATCCTGAAGAAGCAGCTTCCGCTCCCTGTAGAGAAGACAAACAAAGAAAAACGTTAGAGGCAGATTAGAACTGAGGGGAGTATCAGCTAGAGGTGAGGTAGTGTACGATGTGGAAATGAGAGATAACCGTATAGTTGAACACAAGCTAATAGAAGTCTACCAATAAAACCAATATTATATCATCTTCCAACCAATTCTAAGAAAATGAAGCAATCTCTTGTATACTTTTCTGATATAATGTGAAAGACCTCTGGATATTTTAACATGAACATAAGAGCACAGTTTAAAGTGGGATTGAAGTGCAAAGGCAGGAGAAAGCTGCATTATGTGAAATGCTAGATTAAGAAAAATCAATTTTTTCCCCTTACTGTCCCCAAGAGCTTGTATTGTATCCTTTTGCAATCAGTGAGATCCACATATATGAGGAAATTATGATCTCCCCTGCTTACCTAATGGGACCATGTTATAGAAATGATATATCTGTCATAGCATGGTATAGAAGAGAAGCCAAATTCAGATTTAATGTAAGCAGGACCACTCCAGTGACAGCCAAATTTGATTCAAGCTCAACTGCAATTGGATGGTAGACTTGAATTTAAATAGAATTTATTTACAGAGTATAACAAAGCTTTGCTTTATCATCAGAAGAATAAAGTTTTGCTGTCTAAGGACCTCAAGCAGTTACATCTTTGTGCACAGGAAACACTGAGCTATCAATCAATTGTGCATCTTCATGGAAATGGTTGAACTTCTGCTGCAGGTTCCATTTTTATTAATTGTACATTTGATTTTAAAGATCTCATTCTCTTCTGTATAGTACTTGTAGGCTGAAAATTCATTGAAAAGAATTCCAAATTTGGTGGATTTCAACAGACTTGGAGCTCATTCTCATCATTCTAACCAGCCTTTGCCTTGAGACTTGTTTCAGTTTGTCATACTGGCTGTTGATTCACAAGCTCATAAACAAATCACCGGAAGTAATTCACAGCCCCACCTGTTTTAACGCTTACTTCCACAAATATAAATATTTATCATCAGCACACAGTTAAACATTTTGCAGCCAACAGTTTATTCTTCCCACTTTCCTAAACACTGTGTAGCAGAAACAAGAGATCAGAGTGGCAGACAGAAAAGCAAGAGTGGATTTAGTTTTAGGGAGCAAGTTTGAGTGAAAAGATTCTAAACCAGGATAGCATGTTGAATGCAAAGCAAAAAGAGAGTTGATTTCTGTAATTTTAAACTATTTTGTTTTGAGATTTGTTTGACTTGGAGAAAATGCAGACAGGTGACTGAGGAAACTTTCTTTAAAGAAGCTACCAAACAAATAACATTTTTTCAGCTTACAAAATTGCTGGCCTTGATTGTCTAAAACCAAACAATCCTTTCCCAAACTGTAAAAAAAACCCCTTAAGGTTTTTAACCTCCAGAAAGATGTAATACCACAGCATGCTGAGTATTACTGCTCAGGGTTTGTGGACACTTTGATAGTAACTTCAGGATTAAGCTCTGCATTTATAAAAATCTGTAAAAAAACAGAGCTTGCTTCTCAGTAGAACTGCCTCCAAGTTGCCTCATGGCTAGTCAGGATTTCTAGGAAAGGAGATGTTTTTAGGGATCAGACAGTCCTGGGCATGCCATGGTTCAGTCCAGCGCCATCGTGGCAGGGCTGTGCTGCCCACCTGCAGGGTTAGTTGGCCAAAAAAAGACACATACCTCTCTGTAGTGTCCCGGCTGGTCAGCAGCTTCACAGAGATGTGAGTGTTCCAAGACGTATGAAAAGCTTTGAGCGCAAAGCCCGAGCCTGTCCTGGTCAAGGTAAAGCTATCCAGATCTTCCTGTGCTACTGCAGGTAGTGATTTGGCCATTTCTTTAGGGGGGGGAAATGGTAGAAAAGAAAAAAGTTTTAAGAACTACTTTTTGTCACTGCTAGGAAAGCACAGTGACGTTGCACCACCCCTCACTTCCTGAATAACTATTACCCTAATCCAGCAGGCTTCCTTTCACCACCCTGTCAGACTTTCCTTACAAAGACAGGAAAAATGCACTAATTGCAAAGGAGTGCCTGGACCATAACTTGCTATGTGAGGTTCCAGGGTGCTAATTAATTACCCATTGTTATGACCATCTGATGACTTGGAAATGTTGGGCCATTATTTATAATATAAAACGTGATTTTAAAGTGATACCGAATTATGTAGACAACAAAACTAGTCTCTTGGTTACATGCTAGACAAATATAGTTTCCTTGCTTCTCATTAAAACCGCGATTATTCAGTAAGTCACATTAGTGTGTTCTGCATAATTCTTGCCTATCTTCTTTAATACAACATCACACGTGAATGCAAAAGCAAGGGAAAAGGCAAATTTCCTGCTGCTGTAAGCTGGCAGAACTCTGCTAAATGGAGTTGTCTTTATAGCAGCCACTTGTTTGGCCAGTCCTCTCTATACAGTGCCTCTCACGAGCCATCTGAACATCTCAGACCCACTGTATGACAATGCATATGGGGTAGAGAGAACCTCTGCGAAGCACCCCTGTATTACTGCATGACTAACTTTAATTACATTTGTGAAGCTGTATTAGACTAGAGAGAACCAAAAGTGAAAGAGGAAAACAAGCAAGCTAAGAAACCAGAGGGGATAAAACCATGGGTAAGGATTACTGCAAGATTGTGGTCAGTGAGTCAGAAGAACTCAAACTGGAATACTCCCTTCAGGGTCCACTGGAAAAGGAAAAACATGAGGGAGCTGAAGAAACAGGGCCAAAAATTTGAAGTAATCAGTAAGGACTGTCGAGTGCAAATTGTGTCCTAGAAGATGGGCTCTACAAAAAGAGCTCCTGGGATGCAGAAGGCCTGAAAGTTTGACTTTGAGTCGATCACTTTTTCTCCATGAGCAAAATTGAAACAAAAAACTGAAGATAAATTAGCCTGTGCTCACAGCTGAACTGCTTCTAGTTCATGACCAACTTATTTTCAGTTAATCTCAGTATCTCATCTGCGCCTTGCGCATTCACAGTCAGAGGGGTACTAAGCTCAGTTTTGTATCTAACCACAATCAAAATCCAAATAATTCAGTAGCTGATTTACCAGTTTGGCTTTAACAGTGTTTGATGCTGATAGGAAAGCACAGTGGAACCTTTTGGGTTTTGTTAGACTACTGTACTTTGAAAGCAATAGCTACCTTAGTGCTTAGTTTCCTTAAAGAATAAATTCAGTATGGTACCAGGCTGATGGACAGGTTAAGAGCTTCATAAAATTTGAAGATTCCTCTCAATTAAGATAAATTGCCAAATGAGCTCTTTATCCTTTAAAGTTGCAAAGACAGACCACCCATATCTATCCATCCTAAATATAAAATATGGAATCAAAAGGCTGGCAGGAGGAAAATAGTCTCATTTTTATTATGTACTGTGATAAATAATCATTTAAATAGCCAAAAGAATTTACCCAAGTCCAAACAATGTGCAAGGAAGGTAAAAAAATTAATATAGGATCTGAACAATTCCTGAAAGTATCTATTTTTATTTGAAGTGAATCAAGTAAAGCTATAACAGTTTTTTTTAACTCTTGCTAGCTGGCTATGTAGTTAAAAATAAAAGCTAGCCATCAGCTCCTATTTCAGATTTAAGTAGGGATTTTCTAAAAACAAAATGAAACCCACTTCACACTCTCTTTTACAAACCATGACATGCCAAGCACCATTGCCCCTGTGCCTGAGTTTGTACATGTTTCCACACCTCAACTTAGAGCAATTTGCTGATGATCTCCAGAAAAGTTTAACCCTAAAATGAGAAATCTTATTTATCTCATGGCTACCCAGATTCCTAAAACAATTAGAACTAATAATGGAATATTGGTTTAATCAAGCAATTACAGCTAACAAAGTCTCTCTTTACCCCTAGATTGTGAGTGTAGTACTAAAGCCATTTTTTCAATAGTTCTGCTCTTCTGAATGCTTTTTCTCCTAGACCCTTCTAAAACACTCACTATGAAACCACACTCTCAATATTTCTTAGGTGACCTTTGCAATGAAGGGTTTTGTGTTATTTTTTTAGTAAGATGCTAGAAATCTCAGACAACTTTGTCATCCTCCCCTAGCTGGGCAGGCAGGGGTAGGAGGAAGACTACTATGAAAGCGTTTATTTCAAATTTCTCATTTTATACGTAGTTTGAAAAAAGTAATTAATAGCAAAGGCATTTTCCTTAGTACAAGAGAAACTGCATTATGTTAATATTCAGATGTCTCAGTAAAAGAAATTGGAAGCAAAAATCAGCTTACCTCTGGAAATACAGCATAAACTACGGAGCAACGAAGTGAAACTGCTGCAAATACCAAGTGGAGTTGGTTTTAAACTGCCTTCAAACACAGCTGGAGCAAAGCGTGAGTCAGCTGCCTTGTTGATCACTCCTTTTATTGGCTGCCTGTAAACATCTAAAATTTCCTGGTTGGATAGAGAAGCTGTAACTCTTTAGTGACTGCAGATGGCTTTTCACAGGCTGATTTCTGAGCTGCCAGTGATTCATGAGAGCAATTACAGAAAAAGAGGTTGGATAGCTACTGTTTGCCACAATAAGGAATGCCAAGAGGGAAAGCTATATAAGAATGAAAGCATTTTATTGGATACAGCCCAGATACAGAGGCACATAGAGCTGCTCAGATTGTGCAGCTGATGCTTATCTCTGCAATAGATGAAGCCAACAGCACAAGTACAAAATCTCTTTAAACTTTAAGTCAAGTGGATCTTAAAACAGGATGAAAATTGCTGGTTTTTTCTGGTCACAGGGTACATAAGCATAGGGGTAACATTAGGTTGCAAAGACCGAGTAAGGATTACTTGGCTGCCAAGTGGCCCTGCTGAAAAGGGTGTCAGGGTTATGGTGGAAGTTAAGTTGATCGTGAGCCAACAGTGTGCCCTCACCAGGGAGAAGCAGGCTTTCCCTGCTCTCAAGCGGGGAAATGCCTTAGAAATGCCATCAGCAAAGTGAGAGACATCATTGTGCCTCAAGCACTCAGAAGTGGTGAGGCTGCATCTGAAATGCTGTAGTCAACTTTAGAGCCCTCAGTTCAAAGGAAACGTCAGGAAAGTGGGAAGGATGCAGTAGACAGCTGCCAAATGGAGCACATACCTTCCAAGGAGAGGTTGAGGGAGCCAGTCTTGTTTAGTCAGGTGAAGGAGGCTGGCAGCAGGGTTCTGCTAGAAGCCTACAGCTGCTTTAAGGTCACTTATGAGGGGAGAGCCAGATTTTTCTCCACAGTGGCAGATAACCAGTGGTATAAAGAGATGTCTCTGCTTCAGAGGTTCAAGCCAGGTGCTAGAAAGTTTTTCACCAGGTGGGGAATGCGGTGCTAGAATGGACCACTCCAGTTGCAAAGTCTCCTTCCTTGAAGGTTTTCTAGACTCAGCTAAGCAAAGCCATACAGGCTGACCTGTTCCAGCACTGCTGGTGACTAGTCCTGCTTTGAGCAAGACTCTGGTCTAGAAAATGCCAAAAGCTCAGAATATCTTTGATTTTGTGAGCGCTGTGTAAGGCTACTTACATTCCTGCTAGGCCCCCAGCATATACATTCACACTGAAGTTGATGGGACTGCTGGACGCCGGGTGAAGTCTTGAGGAGGAAGCAGTCATTTCAGTTGATCACATTTATTCAAACTTTCCACTCCATGAAAATAGCCTTCATTTATAGATTATGGTTTTAAAAACCAGTGTCAGTCAGTGAGATTCTGTCCACAGACTTCTGCTGGTTTTGGATCAAATCCTAACCCCCCCAGCAGGGAGGGAACAAGCGGTAGGGCAGTTACCTAATCCTCCTATGATCACAGGAAAGTCCCTGATATCTAAAAATCATGTGGCTGGGGCTCTGTGGCCAGAAAGGAAGCATACTAGAAGTAGGAAGCGTGCAGTACGCTTCATGGGCGCTTCATTGCCCAACAGCTGTAGCGATCTGCCCAGTATCAACTTTGTCTGCCAGGCACTCCCCTCCAATAGGGAAATCAGTGAGAGGAACCTGAAGTAGCAAAGGTAACAAAAATGGGCTGTAGCAGTCCTGGAGAAGGCTGGAAACAGGTCATGCTGCTGTACCTTAAAAATATTTCCCCTTTTAAGGTATTTGCCTGTCAGGCTCAGATTGTATTGCAGCAGAATCACAGCTGTTCAAAACCCTTACAACTACTTCAAGAAACTTCTTAGGAAGAGCTTTGTAGGTAGTTTCAGGGTCTTAACTTCACAGAAATTCTTTGAAATTCTTTTAGAATATCAAAGTGCTGGGCGAGCAGAGTACTACAACAATCCTGCATTTGTTTAATCCTTTTGATTTTTGCTTTCAGCTCAGCATAAAACTATAAGGCTTAATTTTAAGCCTTATTTGGAGAAACCAGAGACATACAGGCCAATTTGCAGTGCAGGTCTAAGCTAATTACACATTATTATTACTGAAGATATTTAAAAGAATCAGTTAGTATTTTATCTACACGTAATTTATCCAGAGAAATTTAAAGCCTCTCACATAATATGAAAGCTTATAAAAAATGAGCAAGGAGAAAAAAAACTGGAAAAGCTGTCTTGTGCAGTAATTAGACAAAATTAAGGTAACTAAAGTTTAGTTTGGCTGTCAAGAAATTGTTGGGGTTTTTTGGTTCTTCTTGTTTTAATTATAGAGAATGCTTGGAATAAAGCCTTCCAGCAAAGAATATTGGGTAAGACAGACACTGAATCTTTGTGATCTCCTATGCATAGAGTTGATGAATTCATAAATCCATAGATAACTGGAGAACTACAGACAACTCTTGCCAGAAGCCGTAGCTGCTTGATGCCTAGAGACTGTGTGCTGTCATCCAGAACAGGGGAAGACCTACCAGATCCTGACAAATGCCACTGGGTGCACTGCCAACCATACACAAAGGGAAACAATGACAAAGAAGGTGATCTGAAGAGCACTGAATGCAGGATTCTGTATTTAGTGAGCGAATCCAGCCATCACAGCAGGACTGGGATTGCACATAGTGTCTGACTAACTGCAGGAAGAATTCAGAGGCAGTGTGTTATTTTTCGTATTTGTTCATGCTAAATGACAAGCTCTTTTGGAAGAGCTATGGATCTTAAAAAACCCAAAGATCAGGTTTCATTTCATTCAGAAGACAAACAAAACTCCAAGCGCCTGAGGGTCAAAAACCAAGCAGTTAAAAAGCACCAAATACAAACTTCTCAAAGTGTCCAAAGAAGGTCTTTTAAAGCCTGACTGCAGCAATGCCAGAATAACATTTGCTTCTTCAATCCAAACTTGTTTTTGAGGCTCATTCACAAGCTAAGACAGTATATAGGGAACACAAACATGTTCTTAACACCCTTAAAGCAGGAATAATAGTGATGCCTAAAGGATAACACTGTTTAAGACGTGAGTGGTTTTTAAGACTCCACCTCATAATAGTCACGCAGAATGAACCCAGTTACAATTAAATTAGAACAAAGTGGGAGCTTTACAAGAAGCATCATTAAAGGACCACAGCGTAAGAGAAAGCATTAATAGAGCACATGCATGCAATAATAGAATGACACAGTACCAGAAGACTGAAGCATTAAGATGACCCAAATACCAAAGCCTCTGATGCATGTTCAGTAAATACTACACTTCGATATTTCAGAAGAGTTCCCATCATCATTTCTCAATCTGGTTATTCCAGTTGAACATCTGTACAGGGTAACTTTTGGCAAAGAGTTAGGTCCTAAGGTGATGTTTCTTTGGCATCTTGTGTATTTCAGGAGGTATTGTGAGAAATTAGCATCAAAATGGTGCTAGGCTTCAAATCTGTGGGACTCAAATGATCTGTATTCCACCTTTATAACACCTAAGCTATAATGCAGCAGTGCAGCCAATGACAATCATTTTGTCTAGAAAAGAAGGCTCTAAACAGGCACAGTATTTGCCCACTCTAATGGGATATTTCACAATACAAACATTATGGTGTCTATTTCATGGATTTGCTGTTGAAGTAAGGAAGCCTTTTTTTCTGTTTAAGAAAATTGTTTCCTCAAATACCTATACCATGCTATTTTAGAAAACAGTCACGACATTCACCTTTGCATTAATGAGACAGCTAAGCAAGAGTATCACAGATTCTGGCCTTAGGCAGTTTCTGTAAAATGAGCAGTGCCAAGCACCTCTGACAATTAAAATTTTACCACGGAAGTTTATGAATTCTTTGCCCAGCTGTTTTAAATAGTGGTATCTTATACAGGTATCACACAATTCATAACTCATGAAAATGTAAACAACAAGATTAAGTACTCCTAGGAGTATCATACCTCAGCTTGTGAAGTGGTTTGGAAAAAGCACCCTAGTCCACATCCCAAGCATTTGAGATGTGTTTTGGAACATGATGTACTAAACAGCAGTAAGACAGGGTGGAGAAATGCCAAACCTCCAAGTCCATCAATTATGTACCTGCAGATAAATAGTTTCAGTAGGCTAATGGTGCAATGATAGAGGCCTAAATTGTATGACTGTGCTGTGAATGTATAGCAGAGGTATGTAAGAGGATATAAGGAGGCTTTCAAAGCATTCACACATACAGAGGAAAACTCAAGGTCTTCTAGGCAAGGGAACATAGCGAGTGCTCCCTCCTTACTCCCAGAGGGATACCTGTTCCAAGGAGAGAACATACAGCCATAGTCGTCAAATCCCCCAAAGAAGAGTACAGCACTAACATCTTTAGCAATGCCATGCCTGCCTCCGGGATTTTCTACTGGAAAATGGACATATTTTTTAATTGGCTTGATCCTAAGCGTTGTGTTTTCTCTACTTGACAATTCCGAAATATGAAAACATGCAGGTGAGGAGAAATTATCAACAAGGAGTTTGGTTTTTTTTAAATCTAAATGTTGTTTTTCCATTGTGGAGCTGGTTTATTTGGGGATTTTTTTGGTTTTGTTTTTTTTTCAAAGTTGCAACAACATGTACATTAAAGGCATCTGAAAGGTACAGATTTATTACTGACTTCCTTCTAAGTGTTGGTATAATCAAGTCTACTTGTAGGCATTTAGTGACAGGGAGGAAGAATTTTCATTGCTGCAGTAAACATCAGACTTCCAGTCATCTAGGATATCACTCTGCTTATGGCAAAACTCTGCTCTATTACGATTGACTTTTATTGAGTTCATATTCTTTGAATTTGGTCATCAACACATAATATTGAAGTCAAGTCCAACACTGCTGGAGATGAATACTTCCTTCTCTTCTGTGGCAAGCAGCCAGCTAACACACAGGACATTAAAAAAAGGAGAATTTACCTTGATTTCACAACAGTCTTTCCAACCGCAAGTGTCGTTGCCCTTCTCGTATCAAAGAAGCTATTGTCAACCTGAGACGTTTTAGCTGGGCTGGAATCCATGAATTGCATCAGTGATGTGAAGAGATGCTACCTAAAAAAAAGAGAAAGCAGGTCTTTTTAGACCAAAAAAAAATTACTTCTGGAACTTCTGCTCAAAATTTATTAATAAAATAATTTTAACAGCTCTTGCAGCAATCAAGGGGCCCACTACAAGTTTCAGCTTTCATTTAGAGGCTGCAAAAATCAAAACTCTCTGGAACTCTATTCATTAGAGACCCAAGAGTTTGGAAGACAACAAAAAGAACACAAGCCATTGTTTTTTTTATTACACAGTCTCATTGAAAACACACTTGCTTGAGAGGCTGATGTTTTGAATGGTTTAGATGGCAACATTGCATACCAACTCCTCAAAGGAGGCTAAACATTACAATCCTTGGCTTTTGCTTAGCATTGTCTTCCAGTATATTTGTAATTGCTTAGCCCATGGAGATCATCATTTCTCCTATAAAATGGATGAGAGAACTGGGACACGCAGCAAGAGAGACACATAGGCAGTGTCCAAACAAGTTAGAGGACCCAAGTGCTGGCTTGGTAGTGTGTGCCTCTTGAGCTATCTTGCTAGCTAGCTTTGGAAGTCAGCATGTTGTCTGTGGCAAAGACACTTAAGCCAAAAATATAATCATTAGTAGTCACATGGTTTAAGATAATGTTGCAATAATGTAGCATAATTTTCTTTTGGGACCGATATTCTGACTTTTCAACTTCTCAATTATCTAGCTATCCATTTTAATGCAGGCAGATGAACTGAAAAGTAAACTATTCTCTAATAATGTCACCCTAAGTACTTTTTTGCCTCCTGCTTTTTAAAGCTGAAAATAGCAATGAGGCATGAGTGAAACCAGGCTGCACGGGGTGAACTCTGCTCTATTGTGTTCTTTCCAGGAAGTAGCATCAAGAAGAAATGACCTGTGCAAATTCCCCATTGTACTATGAGAGACCAATAAAACCACCATGGCTTATCTGTATCCTGAGGAGATGTTTATACACACTTCCTCTTGGCTTTGGTGGTGCAGGAAAGCAGGTAGCAAACCAGACAGCTGCACGGCAGACATTAAAAAGGAAACATTTAGCAATTGTGCAAGAGAAGCTGATAACCCCTAACACAGCAAGCTTCGGGAAAAAGCCATGGTCTTTCCAGCTTATGTAGATGCCAGATGAAGGCTCAGGTTCATGATTGTGAGAAGCAGCTGGCATTAAATATATTTGCACAATGGTATGCACATGTCCAGAAAATGTTTTCCTCTTAAAGCAAAATGCAACAAGACACATTTGGAATAGCATACAGCAGATGTAGTGACTGTCTAGATTAAAAGGTGATGATTGTGCTGTCACTCGGAAGCAACTCAACAGGATGAAGGAAAGAGCAAAGAGGAGTCCCATGAAGTTCAAAGGAAAATGCCAAGTTCCACACCTGGAATAACCCCAGGCACTAGTACATGCTGGGGGTTCTTAGTAGGTAAGCAGCTGAATGTGAGCCAGTAATGTGCCTTTGTGGCAAAGGAGGACAACAAGCATCCTGGGCTGCATTAGAAGTAATGCAGAGATCTTGCTCAGCGCTGGTGAGACCGCATCTGGAGTTGCATCCCCAGTTCTGGGCTTCCCAATAACAAGACAGACATGGCCATACTGGAGTGAGTCTAGAAGATGATTAGATGACATAGTAGGAGGGGCTGAGAGAATGAAGATTGCTTAGCTTCAAGGTAAGGCTCAGAGGAATCTTACTGATTTATATAAAAACCTGATGGGAGGAAATAAAGAAGACTGAGCAAGACTCAGTGTTGCTCAGTGAGTGGACAAAAGGCAATGGGCAGAAATTGAAATACAGGAAGCTCTGTGTAAATGTAAGAAAACACTATAAAGGTGATGGAACGGGTTATCCACAGAAGTCTCTGTCCTTAAAGATGTTTAAAACCCAGCTGGACATGGTCCTGTAAGTGCAGATTGAGTCCCATTCTTCTGGCATTTTTTTAAAAAAAAACCTTTCTGTGAAATAACTGTTAAATGCAGTTCTAAGAAAGGATGTGACATCAAACATTTTCAGCTGCTTAAAACTGCTATTACCTTTAAACTATTGAAAAATTAGGGAAAGTCTCCACTAAGAAAAGTATAATGCAGGAGTTTTTAGCTCTTTTGCTAGGGCTGCCACACAAAGCTATCAAATATTTTAAATCTTGGTGTGGAAAACACTTGCTACAGTCTGGTTCATTATATTACCTAAGATGACTAGGTAATTCTAGACTCTGGTTAGCAAGGTTCACATTCAGGTGGGAAAGTTGGTGGAGATTAAATTTATCTCAAGAGGCATCAAGAGGAAGAGGGCCCATTTGAGATTATTTTCTGTACAGGTAGTTTTAGATATGTAATATTCAAATCTAGTAGCAAGAAAAATAGCAGTGCTTAAAGCACTTACTTTTGCTCTGCCTGCCTGTTACCAGAAAACTGTCTATTGTTACCCCTCAAGTGAAAAGCAATACCTGCAAACAACATTGTAATAAAAATAATGAAGTCAATATGGGCATAGTCATGATTAAGCAACTAAAGGGTGGCCTGTCAACCCAGTTTGAGTTGTTTCATGCAGCTTCATCAGTTAACCGAAGTTAAGGTTATCTAAGGGGTTTTTTTTTTCATAGGGTTTTTTTTTCCCCCTCCCTACAACATCATGAGGAAGTTGTGGTCAGAGGCTCATATGAGTTTCACCACTGCCTTTTCTTGCTTGCCTTTCTTTCTTGCAGTTGCTTAACTTTCCTGTCCTACATCTTTAATAGAGTTGAAGATTATTGGAACTCCGTTAAGTCAGGTCAAGTATAGCACAACAAGCTACTTCAC
This sequence comes from Coracias cyanogaster, assembly GCA_033124195.1. NCBI lineage: Eukaryota > Metazoa > Chordata > Aves > Coraciiformes > Coraciidae > Coracias > Coracias cyanogaster. The sequence goes on along the minus strand of JAVSBS010003753.1, from coordinate 39,893 downwards.
TGTGCTCCCATAACTATAAAAGCTCCGTTCCTGATGCTTTCAAAAAGTGCAGTCGTGTCTCTCTGCAGTGTCATGTTGTGATACATCTGTTGTAAGCACACCACAGGTAGAAATAAAAGTGAATGAAACAATCCAAAAGGCTGATGACAATGATGGGCAGAAATATTACACCCTACCATTATGTATTACAGTTTATTAATAGCAATTCTAAGTATAATCAAGTTCTTGGAATTCACAAGCAAGAGTTCATGAGCTTGCTAAAGCTTGGTCAACAAGGAACACAACACTGAAACCTTCATGCACATCTCAATCCGTACCCTTTCCATAGTGTTATAATAAAAACCTGAACTATGTTTTACTCAGGAAGAAGATTCCCAAAGATACTGACTTTCCAAAGCTGTTTGAAAATAAGGAGCTTGGTAGAAGAGAGGAGCAGAGAGAACATGCGTGAAGATGGATCAGCAGTGCTACAGCAAGAGGTAAGTTCTTAAGAGACTCTAAAGACTCTAGTTGCCACTACGTTCAGGCTGCAGCTTCAACATACCTGAATTTATAAAAAAGTTAACCATAACATGCAAGTCTTCAGAAAAATCATGCTGTATTAAACACCAGTGAGAATTCAAATAAATTTTCAATTCTGTCCACCCCAGCTGCTCTTTTTCTAACCTAACATCACACAAGCTCAATTCTACCTCTTGTTCAGGGAGAAACAAAACCAAGCTATAAGAAAAAGGCTACCATAATGATTTATCCTATAGCGACATATTTCTATATCCACTAGAATGTTTGTTGAACCAAAAGAAAGTTACTGTGTTGCTCCTTTTAGTCAATATTCACAGTTATTAGTAACAGAGAGCTGCAAGAGCAGGCCGCTCTGCTCAGGAAGGTGAGCAGGAGCCACGGGGGACAGGCAGGAACCACGTCCTTACCGGCAAGGACTGCAGTACACAGGCGAGTGGTGTGGAACAGAGCAGGCCTAGTAGTCAACGTGCAAGTCCTGAGCATGGAGACAGGGCCGAGAGCAAATCCCAGTCAGCGAGGCACGAGGCTGAACCCGACACACCAAGGTAGCTCAGAGAAGAGGTACCACTAAGGGCCTGAGCTTAAATGCAGTTCCTGGGCCAACGGGCAGACAGCACGTGGGTGGAGGTCCCAGATGATGCTGATGAAGACAATTAGGGGCTGTTGGTGCTCTGAGGGCCCTGACAGAAGTTAAATGTTAGTAATCATAGCCTATCCTCCCTTATAGGTGCGCCCTTTGAAAGTGCTGAGTTGATACTAAAGGGTTTAATGTGGATTTATTAGGCTACCATGAATTTTTAACCTGTAATTGTTCAGCAGGCTTTGGTAGGATCTGTTTCTGAATGTCTAACACTAATCTTAAAAAGACAAATTTTGTTAGCATTGTATATATAATGCTACTTCCATGCAGTTCTGATTAGTTATTGGCCAAAGCTGCAAAATATAATATTGTTATCTCGTCTGAAAAAGTCTCTAATTTGAGTGCTCTAAGTGTCTTTTCCCTTCTTTTTTCGGTGATACTCCCAAAAAAACCCATGTTTTGACAGACTGCTGAGCAAGTTTGGTTTCTTTTAGTACCGGGACTGTTTCCACAGACTTTGCAAGTTTCGTGTCTGTGATATCCCTTTAGAGAAAACAGTCATGATTTATTTAGAGGAACTTCATTAGTAGGTGGAAAGCCATGAGGGAAGTATCAGAAGAAAACAAGTTTCTCTAAATAGTTTCTAATAGACCTTATATGAGCTAACTTCTTCCTAAACTAGGAATTAACATGCTGCAGTTTGCTAGAGACTTTGGAAGATGGAGGCTTTGTTGTTGCAGGATCGTAGGTCTGGTCAGTATGGAAAATCACAAGAGTCACGACTAGAATCGGGTTTGACGTCAGAATGATGTTCAGAAAACACTGCATTCTTACAGAAGCTGCCTTCAGGCCTCAGTGCTGGTTGGTATTACTTGGTTTATCAAGTTTTCTGTGCAGTCATACAGTGACCACTCACAAGTGTCTGCTAGCTACCACTTGACTTGTGGCAAGGGAAGCTAAGTACTCCGTGTACAGGATAATGAAATGAGAAGAAATACTTCAAGGTGAATAAAGATGTTAAAAATTAAATTAGCCTTTTCATGTCAATGTACTAAATTGATGTTGTGACACTTTACATAACATGTAAAAGGTTGCTGCTCTGTTTTGTCTTCCAAGAAAATACCATGCATGCTTTAAAATATCAGTATATATGTTGAATTGCAAAGACGATGCTTTGGTTTCATGAGGTCATGTGCTAGATTGAGCATTCAAATCTGAGAATTGAAAAGCTTAGCTTATTTTTAAAGACACCAAGTTCACAATGCTGTATCCACAAGAATAAGGTATTAGATTAGATGTAAGGAAGAAGTTCTTCATTATGAGGGAGGTGAGACCCTGGCCCAGGTTGCCCAGAGAAGCTGTGGATGCTCCATCCCTGGAAGTGTTCAAGATTGGGTTGGACGGGGCTTTGAGATAGTGGGAGGTGTCCCTGCCATGGGAGGGGGTTGGAACTAGGTGATCTTTAAGGTCCCTTCCAACCCAAACCATTCTGTGATTCTATGATTCTATATTTCTTTTACCTTTGTGCATCTCGACATAGTTTATTTTTGTCCAGCTACCACATTACCACTTCGCTTCTTTCTTATCCTTTCAGTACTGGCAAAAATACGACTGAGGTTTTTTCCTGCTATTTCATCACTGGGGTTTTCCGGTAAATTTTTCCGGCAAAACATCCATTTCATTCTGAAAAACAAGAAGCTATTTTTAGATTTCCTTTAAAAGGAAAACTGTCCCTTTCAGCATACAGCAGCATCATTGCTTTTCCTTTTTATGGCTTCTGCTTGCCAGTTTAATCTTCAGTTGCTTAGCAGCGTCGCATACGTAAGGTGGAAAATAAGGCATGTTACAGTTTGAAAAAACAGAGTGGAAAACTGTTGGTTTGTTTCTGGCCCTGAAACAGTTTGTGTTGAGCATATTGTCTCCCTTCCTGGGCTGTGTTATGTAGCTGCTGTTTTCTCCTCCTGCCTTTTCCACAAGTTTGCTTTCTCTCCCCTTGTTTTACCTCGTTGCTCGGGAGGATTGTGAAGCTGTGGCTCAAGCAAGGCTGATGTGCACTTAAAGTGCTTAGCACAAAAAAGTTCTGATCACAGATCTGAGTGTTGCTGTAGCTGTGCTCAGCAAATAAGTGTAAGGTGAAGTGACAGAGATATACTGATATTTGAGGTGGAAGACGCTACCAAAACCAGTGGTGACAACAGTGAGATTTGTAAGGGAGCGGGAGTTCCGTGGTGAACAAGAGGGAGGCATTTTCTAATATTATCTATGGAAAGATTTAAGCAGAGAGGCACATGGGAACTGGATTTTGAGCTTACAGCAGAGTTGATAGGTGAGGAAGGAAGCAGAAACCTTTGTTCTAAGGTGGGAAGAGGTAATTTTTTTTTAAGGGCGTAGGAAGCAGAAGGGTTAGAGGATTCCAGCAGGTATCTGAAGGGTGCTGAGTGTGGGCAAAGGGCCGCAGAAACAGTAGGAGCCTTAGGGGACTGCAAAACCCTGGGACCAACATAGAGAAAAGTTCAGCTCTTTAGTTTGTGGAGGATTATGATGAGAATGTTTATTTCCGTTCTCTGAATGTTAAAACAGGCTTTTAATGCTCTCTCCAGCTCTCCGTCAGACATAGCTTTTGCTTGTGTATTTATGCAGATCTCACAAGTGAAGCGCACCGTTCGCTGTAAGGATGGAAATCATCCCAGTGTGCCCGGGACAGCGGTGATGATGGCCTGGAGGACCCAGCTATGCCTTGAATGAAAGGACCACATTCAGGTTGGTTAAAGTAAACCCATTGTGCTAGAGGGCTGGGCGGGACTGCTGAAGAGGGCAGCTTGGAGCTGACTGGCTGTGTTGGAAACTAAGGGTGAAGGTGGTACATTACTTCCTCTGCTCCAGGGAACTAAAACAAAACAAAACACAACACAACACTTTAGGAGGAATAAACCAGGTCTCTCTCATTTTAGCAGTGGCAACAGCTTAGACAGTGGTGGTAAATTTGTACTTTAGAAATCAGCACTAAAACTTCTGTGTAAGTGAATTATTGCATATTGATGACAAAAGCAAGAATCTGATGTCTTGTATAAACTGAGGATTTCTTAATCTTAAAGTAACTATAGAGACTATTAAACAGTATCATCTGTAAGAAGTATTTTTTATTTGAGTAAGAATCATTTGCAACCAAAAGTTCTCAAAAAAGCTAAAAAGCCACTGAAGAGATCTCTTATCCCCAGATACTTGGTTTTACCAAAACTTAGAGTACTGGTGATAATCCCTTTGTTATCTCCGGAAAGATTCAGTTTGGTTTTTTTCTTCTAAAAGTCGAGCAGATAAAGCTTAAGTTCATAAACAACAGATATAATAAGCTGAGGAGTCACAATTCAGATATTACTCCTGGAGGAGGGATGGTATCACAATTGCTGCTGTGAACACCACCTGACACCAGTCACCATAGGAGATAATTCCATGGATCCTGCAAGCTTTGCATGCATATTTTAATCTCATTTAGAGGGCAACATTCAGGAATGCTAAGTAATATACATAGATACTGGTATAGAGTAGGTGTTTGCTTAGCATCCTTAAGATAATCTATTTCTTCCTGCTTTCTGGGATATTTTTACACTTAGCTTCAAGGAATGTTACAAATGTAATGCCAATATGGCAGAAGTACAAAGCATTCTAGATTTATGAATCCAGATTATTACTTGGCTCAAACATCAGATACATTGCAGGCATTAAATGATTTGTAAAACTTCCAGAATTTTGTGAAACCAGACGGGCTCTGGTGCCAGGATTTACAAAAGGTGGATCCTGGTTGCCAGGATTCAAAGAGGAAGGGAAGCAGTAACTGCAGACAAGTTCATGGAGCAAAATCATATGAAACCATGGAAAAGATTCAGCTGAGAAGTAATCAGAATGTAACATCAGCTAACATATTTTGATAGGAAGGATTTCTTTCTGAGAAAACAAACTTTATTCATTGAGGTTACAAGTTCAGAGGATAGCTGCATAGATGTAACAAGCAGTTTTGTTATTTAGTAAGCTATGACACTTCAAATAAAGTTTTACAAAAGTAAACAGGTATTTTACAACTGTTAAGCAGACATGAAGTCAAGGATGAGCTAATTTACACAAAAATCTAAGAAAGTAGTTGCTGCAGAACTACTATTCGATTTATCACTAATAGGGCTTCAGAGTGGTTTATAAAGGACCCAATACCCTTATTTAATCTGAGAATAAATGTGGAAAATGATAAACTGTTGTGATTCATGCAAAAAATAGAATATTAGAAAGCAGTACAAAAGAGTTTATTTGCTTGCTGGGCTCATTCCAGCAAAATGCATTTTTCATGAAGGTAGGGCTGAAGCTAGTGCATCGTGGAGCACAAAAAAATGCGTGACTAACCATGGGGAAAAACCAGGCAGGCAGAGGAGTCTGCCATTTGGTTTATTCAGACAATAACTAGGTACCTTTTCAAAGGGGCACGTTACCGAGGTGAAGTTTAAACCTGCACTAGCAGAGCTAGGGGATCGAGATGGATCCTATACAGTAAGTCTTTACAATCTGAAGCAACGTGGACATGTGTGTCTGCACAACGCTAACAAAAGCACAGCCGGGTTATCCCGAACCAAGCTGCTGGCACTGATCAGGCTTCATCTGCTTCTTTTTAAGTTGTCATCACCCTGGCTGTTGTCTTCAGTCAAACCCATATGATTAGACATATCTACACACCTTTTACCTCTGGGCAGGATGACTGAGCTTTTTTCACATGTCAGTCAGTATGTTCTTTTGAAGGCCTGTGGTTTTTCTTCCTCTCAGCAAAGCCTGGTTTAAGGACAGAACAGTTTGCCACGTTCTTCTCAGCAAAACTTCTGGCATTTGTGTTAAGTATTTTGAGAACATCTGCATTTAGTCAACAGTACAGTATATGGCACTAGCTTTCAATTTCTCTTCTTTTAAAAACCTCATGTTTTCTCCATACTTTCCTGATACTGATGTATAAATAAGGACCTTTATAACAGTCTTGGGTACTCAGTAGTTTAAGTTGCCAGGTCAGTGCCCTCAGACTTCATAAATCCCACCCTCCAATACTCTCTTGAGGAAATCCATAAGTGCAATCTCAATCCCCGGCTCGCAGCCACGTTTCGCTGATACCACCAGCAAGCCAGCTTGCCACACTTGCTCACTGTCCTTTGCACATCCGAGATTCACATTCTGAAAATGCTTCGCTCCTGTTATCAGCTGAACTGGGTGTCACCGGCAGTAGTAAATGAGTAACAACTTCACAACCTGCCAGGAGGCTGTCCGCTTGTGGCTGGAGGGTTCAAGGGGAAGCTTGATGCTTGCTCAACCTTGTTTCACCACGCCGAGGCAGTGCAGGATCACACAGCTTTGCTCCGTGCCAGCTGTAACACTTCTGGACTGGGCAGTGTGGAGTAATGCTGGACTGCTGCAAGGGCCAGACTTGCGTTCCTTACGTATGCAACGTAGAGACAGGTCCTGGTCCCTTGGAGGACTGACTGGGGAGAGAAGATGGGTTGGCGGTGGGAGGAAAAGGGAAGGACAGTGTATTTTACACGTTACTCCCTCTGACTTGGAATTTGTGGTTGCTCTGTACTTCATTAAGATCAAATCAAGAGGCTTATTACTGCTTGAAGGGATTTATTTGGCCATATGAGAGCACAGAGCCAAGAGCTTAAAATAATCATTCTTTTTTCCCCAGTTTGTGTTACTTTCCCTGGTCACACGGGCAGCGTGGAGTGTGATGTACAGGCACAACGTGTGCCATTTGTAGTTGGTTAATATTTTGCTGACCCTGCACAGGAAAAAGGAGAGATGATCTCTTGATTTAAGAACAGGGCTTGAAATAATGGTTCCCCCTGAACTTGATACCTCCCCATTGATTTTTGGGTGTGACTGCAGGCAAGTCACCCAGTGAGTTGTGCCTTAGTTCCCTTCCCAGTAAAACTAACAGGAATATTTATGAGTAGTCCAAGGTTCATTTAATGCTAATACTGGTTTTGGTAACTAATGAAAGCATTAAAACAGTTGTTGTATGTTCGTGCCAGGAACTTGGAGAATAAATCTCTGTGGTCTGAAGTCCTCATATTAGTCTAAAGAGGAATGCTCTGACCTTGAACAGAAAGAATACTTGGCTTTGAAAAAAAGCTATTGCTTTAACTTAGAGTATTAGCAGCAGGTTTAATTTAGCAGAACAAGTATGAAATAGCAACCACTGTGCAGCAGAGGTCACTGCCGCATTGCTCAGGTGAGTGTTACCAAAAGGATGTCTAATTCACAGGAAATATTGGGATTTTGATGGAGTAAACATTTCCCTGAATTTTTTGTTTTGTAGAAACAGAGAAAAAGCACCAGATGAGTTATATATACACAGAACTTGTACTCCCAGGATTCTGCACTATTTGAAAAAAGTTGGTCTTGACAGTTTTACAGGCTAATAGGAAGCTCTCACAGACAGATCTAACACTGGCAGCTATTTTCACATCACGCCTTCCACTCTTAACACCCACAGAACTGACAAGAATCAGTTTTACAGAGAAGTCAGCTCAGGTTTGTGTCTCATTGGAAAGAGGGCACCCAAAAGGCTCAGGCTCCCAGTTCCACAGTGGAGACCCTCAAGCACATGCCCCGCGGGGCTGGTGGGGTGCCCATAGCTGGTATGCTCACACTGGCCAGGGCAGAGCCCTGGGGCTGCTTGGCCTGCCGAGGAAGCAGGGAGTCATGCCCATACCTGGGGCGTGATCCTGGAGCAGTTCAGGTCACAGTGTCCACTTGGCAGGTCTGGTCTGGAGGCGCTGATGTGGAGGACATCTAGAAGTGTACCACAGAGGTGAACAGTTCAGAAGGGAAAGGATGGAAAGACACCCAATCCTGGAATGCTGGACCAGGCCTGTAGGCAGGAAATCAGGTAGACTTCTCCAGGATCTGATGGAAGTTCCTTGTGCCCTGGGTACTTGAATCATTTTAGGTTTACTACATCAGCATTTTCAGATGTAGCCAAACTACATCTACTACATAGAAAACTACATTTTGTGCAGAGAAAATAATTGGTCTAAAGTAGTTGTTTAAAATAGCACATGTAGCCTGGAAGAGCATTAGTCTTATTGTCCAGTGTTTTAGACAAGTGTCACAAATGGGTCCTTTCCATATAGAAATTATTTGCTCTATTCTATTTATAAACGCACAACAGCAGTAAATGGGACACATAAAGCAGTTCAGAACAAACTGGTGATTCTCTTGTAAGCAACGTAAAAAATATTAAAGAAAAACCATCCGTACAATATTATACCTTCCAAATGAAACAATTCTGAATATAAAAACTACTTGCAAATAATGCAAAAGGGCCTCGTTCTCAATGTTCACATTAGGTGTGAAGTAATGTGTTAATAAAGAACAGCTCAGACACCATAAATTCATAATTCACTTACTCCTTATGTATCATGCCTTAATAATACTTAAGAATACTTACCCATTTCACACCACTGATCAACTTAGATCCCTGCAACATTTCAGCACTGTTCTGAAATGACATATGATAGAGTCCAAGATATGGTGTCAGATCTGGTGATGTTGAGTCAATAGCATCAGGCATCTGAAAGTTTTTTCAGGATGCTTATCAAGATAAGAAGCAATTCCACCCAATGTTTTACCCTGGGCTGACTACTGAATCTGGAAGAAAGATGAAGAAATGTGGCATTCTGCCAAGACTTTGCTTTTCCTTATTTAGGCTGAAAGATCCATTAGTAACTTTAAATTCAAATCTCTAAATAGCATTTTTATGCAATCCTAAAAAGAAGTTGTGCCTCTAATTGTCTGAGTGTTATCAGGGGTTATTTATCAATCTAGTAATGGGTTTAGAGAATGTTTGGAAATGGAGTGAATTCCCTCAATATAAAAGTATAATGAACAGCCTTCATCCATTAAAAGCAACAGTAATTAAGCACAGTATCAGATCTCTCTGTTAATAGCCTCTGTTCATTAAAATGAACAATAATTAAGCACAGCACGAGATGTCTCCTTTCCCAGGCAGAATCCTGTAAGAACAGTGATCAAGGGATAAGAAAAAAAGAGACCCAGCAATTATGATTTTCAAATGTTAAAGACTGCATTGAGGTCAGTCAGGATGCACAGACTTAGGGGAAATAGAGAAGAGGGGGACAAGGCAAGACCCCACTGTGCTGGAGAAGCCTGCCAAAACCGTAGTGCAGGTGTGAGGAATAACAGGTTTGTTACCCTCCTTTGTTCCCAGAGCAACACAAAAAGGATTTCAAATAGAATTTGGGTTATGGGAGACAGAAGTGTAGTGAAAGGGGTCATGTAGAAAAAGGGGATTCACTCTGCCATGCAGCTAGCAGGGTCAGCGTCCGAACCGTTCCTGAATGGTGTTTACGCTGATAATTTCCACTCACAACTGAGCCAGGTTTAGCATGAAAGTCAATTTCTGGGCTTGATTACACAGTGCTGTACATTCTGGCTCCAGCCTAGTAGCTTACTTAAGAGTGTCCTTAATCTGCCTGTGGAGGGTTGTAGAATTAAGGAAGTGTGTTCTGAGATGAAGACCTGAGTTCCTGAGACTAAGCAATACCAAAACTCCTCTGGGCCCTTCTGCACCACGTGCTCAGTCCTCCAAGCAAGACACTTTTCATGTGACTGATTATACTGACCACTGCCTCACATCTCTAGGCTGTATTTTTCAGGAGGAACTTCTGGACTATTGGATCCTTTGCACTTTTCAAGAAAAGTCACAAGCTCTCTCTTCTTTGTAACTAAGTTTGTAGCTGTTTGGTGTTGTGAGTCCGCAGGCTCCCTTAAAAGTCAGCCCAAGCTATTTATCAAACTGAGCTACCAACACAAATAGAGAAAAATATAAATATAATCCTCTAAGAAACATGTGGATCTGCCCATACCAGTTGCAGTTCTGCAATGAAATTAAAGCTCCAGTCATCATGGACCCCTTGAATTCAGTACTAGCTGAATTTAAAGAAGAAATGAGTATTTCCATCATCAGTTTATACATAGAGCTTGTATAACTCTTTCCTGAAACTTTCCCAGACTTTAGATAGTAGATTTTTACATACTATGATCACACATCTGTGTTGGCATAAGGAAAACATTTCTACAGTTAAATGAAATCAAACTGTCCCAGGAAATCTTAACTTGAGCACTCCAGGGTGATTTTGGCACTTATCCCTGGCATTGGAAGTCCTTTATATTGTTCTATTATAGTCTGTTCTGTTCCTAATTATTTAAGAAACCAAGTATCTTGGATAAATTCCCACCTGATGCTAGCAGGCATGTGCTGTGGAGCCCTTTATATAACTGTCCTTCACCTACAAAGGACAGCAAACCATTAGCAGCACAGGCTGGAGAGCAGCAGAGTAAGATTTAGTCAAGAATGGGAGTTAAGTGCAAAACCCCATTTCAAGTGAGTAGCACCAGAGATGTGCTGCAGTCAGGCTTTCTATTAGGCAGGGATGTCTGGACCAGATTAAAGTGTTCAGCTGTCTGGAATACAGAGAGTGCAGAGCAATGAAGAGAAGCTTTTTTTTTGGAAGTATGTAAGTCCCTTGGATGCTTCTAAACTTGCCCCAGAAACATTTGTGTGTAGGAATAACTTGAGTATGAAAGATGATTAGTGATTTTTAAAAAAGCAAAGAACATAATAAAACAAACAAAGCATTGCTTTAATATTTTATTCAGCACTTAAGTAGAGCAAAAAATGTGAGCTGTTTCCTGAGTTGATAGTTGTTCTTGCCAAAGTCTACAATGAACACTCAGTCATGAGTGGTACTTCATCCTCATGACCTCTAGCCATCCTGAAAGCTCTGCTTCCTTCACCCTCCAGCTCCCTTGACTCCAGTGATTTCCTAGTTGTCCACTCTCCCTCTGATCATTCCCTTTTGTGTATCTTTGGAAGTTTTTCCAAATGCTCTCTCCTGTTTTCTGGATGTGGGAGGCTCAAATGCCTCTTTTCTGCCACATTTTTTGCTATGATTCATATACAAAATTATCCACCATCCCTTGTTGAGGACTAAAGAGATCTACCTTTTTAATTATGTTGTTTATCTGGAAGAGAGCCTTGGCTAAAACTTACACTTGGGTAGTTCAACATGGTGTTAAATTCCATGTGGCTGAACAGAATAGTTAAGGTTGAAAGGGACCTCTGGAGACCATCTAGTCTACCACCCCCTGCTTAAAGCAGGGTCAGCTAGAGCAGGTTGCCCAGGGCCATGTCCAGTTAGGTTTTAAATACATCAAAAAATGGAGGCCCCCAACTTCTCTGCACAAGCTGTTCCAGTGTTCAGCCACCTTCACAGCAAAAACAGGGCTCAACTTTCTCCCTCCTCCTGCAAGTCATTTTATCTACGTCCCTCTGGAGATTGTTGTCCTGCATGTCAAAGAGCTCACTTTGGGTTTAGACTTCTCTAGGTTCTCACTTGGAGTCTCTAATTCATGCTACAGGACAAATACAATAGCGAAGCTTTCACCAAGATTCATCCTGCAATTGAATTCTGAGCCTGAGATACTTTCTTTTCCCTGATAGAAGTAGTCTTGGCAATCAAGACATGTATTTCTTTTAGAGTCTCCTCTGCCTGCTATATTGGATGTCCCTTCAAATAGACACTCTTATTTCTCTCTCAAGGTGCACTTTGTGCTTGAGAATAATTACTTCTCTAAGACTCTGTGAGTATTGGGAATGTGCCTGACCATTGACAAAAAGCACCAACACCAAAAGCACACAAAACCCAAAACTTCTTTCTATTAATGTCCAATCTGATAGCATTGTATTCAGCGAATGGGACTGTTTTGTGTTCTGTAACTAAGATTGATAATCACAGAACCAGAAGCTTATGGAAGCCTCTGTGAGACTTTTGTACCTATCTGCAATTTTGAAAGTTGCTGTCGCTTGGTTACTAAGATACTGTTATTACTCAACACAAAGCGTGATTACAAGGGTGAGATGATGACTCCTTTGTAGAGAGTTACCAGGATACTGATGCCAGTGTCATCAGTGTGAAGGACAATACCTTGACTGCAAGTCTGAGGAGTTCAGAGAAGCAGGTCCGCTATTAAAGTAACGATATAGAAATATCTATTCCTCATTATTTGATACTGGCATCTCACACCTAAACCAGGCTTTAGAGCAGCAATCCAAAGGTCGATCCATCCACATATTCCAAGACAGGTCAATAGATTCATCTTCCACTGAAGATGTTTATACAACCTGTTTTCAGAAATCCTCTTATAGGAACTCCAGGACCTCTGCAGGCAGTTTGTTCCAGGCCATCTATTATATGGGTATCTGTGCTTTCAGAAAAAGTTCTCCCAAATGCCCCACTTAGATCACTTTGCTGACATTTTACAGCACCACATCCTGCCTAGTGCTATGTAATTCATTGTCATGCCTCAGCCTCTTCCTCTCAGGAATGAGCAATCCTAATTCTTTCAGTCATGGTGGGGATCACAGCATTTCTCTTCTTTTCTGTATATCCATTACCTAGAAACAGGAGGTGGTTTGGTTTCTTGGAACACTGATTCCTCTTTTGGTTTCTGAGTAAACTAGGCAGGAGCTGAAGGAAACATTCAGAAACCATAAGAATTATGGTACAGAAATTCTTGGAGTGACATTATTTTTCAATCTGCAGTAAGCATACTGTGACTATTCTAGCTTACCACTGATGTTATATAGAGTAGAACTGACCTTTTCTTTCCTATTGGGAGCTTGTGGTGTTTTACTTTGAAACCAGCATATACTTAAGTCTTTGTGGTATCCTGCACGTATCATACTGGATGGAAAAAGCCTGCACTGGCATGTGGCTGAGATCACTTACATATTTAACATGCTGAAGTCATGCTGTGAGCTGTAAGCACTAGTAACAAAGCACACCTATGGACAGGATTATTTAAGTTCCTTTGGATGGGGTTGATTTTAGTTTGCCTGTTGTCTGCAAGATGCTACATACTTAAAATATAAACTAGAAAGATTTTTTTTTTAAGCTCAGGTGATGAATCTATGTCATGTAGAACACATGTCCCTAATCTATTTCTGTATGAAAGATTAGAATGTAGGAGTTACTCAGATTATGGAACACTATCCCTTTATATCTGCTAGGTTCTGACTCGCAGAAAGCAAATGAATTCTGATAAAGCTATAAGTGCTTGTTAGTTAGACTGTTAGTTCCATGCATATCACAAATAAGTAAGTACAGTAACACTTGAAAGCTTACGTTCATAGTGTATGAATGGAAAATGGATAAACTGAGCAACATAGACTCACAGCAAAATAAAGGTTTTCCAAAGGATCTAGAAACCATCTACTGTTTAGATTCAGCTTGTTTATCAAGAAACTGCTTCCTCTCAAGCCATCGGCAGGCATGCACCTCGGGTAGCTGAAAATGCCATTACCTAGAGCAGAGTCTACCAAAGGATTCCAGCTGTGGCTTTCGCTCCAGCAAAGAGCAAATTGGAGATCCCCACTAGGTTCTTCTTTCTCTGACCGCTCAGGTTACCCTGAGAGATTTGTGGTTACATCCTTCTTCAGCCCCCTTTCCTATAGGGGAGTTTAATTGGGTTTTTTTTCAGCTTCATCCCTTTACAACAAGTTCTTTTTTTAATACATGACTTACCAAGCAGCAGAGGTAAGCAGGTAGGGCAGTGTCCTTCCCAGCAAAGGCTACAGTCCTCCAGTCCCCAGGTGAGAGAGCAGAGCAGGTCTGGTGGCCATTGCACAAGCCCAAGCACTAAGATAGGTCTGAGAGCAAGAGAGGCGTAGCAAAGCACTGGCCTGGGCACAGCTCAGAGAGGGGCTAAGAGCAAGGCCTGGAGCTTAAATGCAGTTCCTGGGCCAGTGGGAGGACAGCACGTGGGTAGAGGCCCCAGATGGTATGGATGAGGGCAATTAGGACCTGTTGGTGCTCTCAGGGCCCTGACACATTCCAGCAGGTAGAAAAATCTTGCACAAATAAGATTTTGCTTTTATAACTGGAAGTCATATGTTTTGCAATGTGAGGGGCTAAAAGAATGTGAGAGCTGCATGAGCTGAGAGAGCAGGAGCAGATCTGGACCAGGGTGCCAGAAAAGCTTTGTACAAGGAGGATTTGTTATTTGGATTGTTCCAAGGACACATGGTTTTGGAATGCCTTGGAACAAGAAAACCAAATTATTTTTCTGGGTGATGGGTTGGGTTTTTTTGCCTCCAGTTATCTAACACTGTCCTGGTTAGGCAGACTTATGTTACTTTTTTCACTATCTAAATTTCTACAGGGAGGTTTTTTCTGTTTCCTTCTTCCACATAGCTACATTGTTATAGGTGTTTTCAACTTAACTCTTCAGTACTTTTATTTGGACGCTGGTCTTTGTAAAAATGAGGACATGACTGTTATTTAGCCCAGCACATTAATCTGGATGCGTCTTAGCTTCCAGTACAGTAAATATTTATTGGACAGTAAATAAATCCTTGCAATGAGGAGGATGGAGAAGGATAGAGGCTCCAATCTGAGCTAAGACAAGAATGTTAGTTAAAGTTATTTAAATGTTTGCATGCAATGGGAAAGCAGCTGCTTCTTCTAATGGATTTTATTTATCAAAATATATTTGTGTGCTCCTATCTCATTTAGGACTAACAAAAAAATTATTCTGTGTAAAAAAGTCCACGATTTCACTAGTGACTGGAAGACAGAAATACATCTCCATATAGTACTGTGCTCAAGTTAGACTAGAAGTTAAAGCAGCTGGCTACAGAGTTCCCTCTCAAAAAAAAACAGAGGTCATTTTAAAACTGTTCTGTGAATAAAAGTCACTTAAACTTATTTGAATGCAGGATAGACACGGCCATTCTCAGGCTAGCTTGTTTTCCATTTCGGTTAAAACCTGTGCCTGGCAACAGTACTGTCCTATGAATCATGGTTTAAAAATCCAATGGAAAGAAGTTATCTACTTGAAGCCCTTTCTGCCTGTGACACTGGCATTGGGACATAAATGATAGAGTGCAACGTTTTGTTCTCTAATGACATACAGTGAATGTATAAATCCTGACTAACAAACCATTCTATCTGTTATTAAAGTCTTGGGACTCTCTAGGAATATGGAATTCCTTATTGTCTTTCATTTCCTTGCTAAAGATAGGCAGAGAACTTAGCTCTCTGGGGATGTTCTGGTGGACCTGGAGGAGTATTATCCTAGTGGGTACATTGCACAGCTGCGAGCAAAGAATTATCACCCAGTCTTACACTGCATGTCTTCACAAGTAGTCAAAGTTTTCACTCTAGCAGCTGACAGATGCAGGATATAAACCCATTACTGAAGTATGGGTATGGTTGGGTCAAGTTCATGTGTGTTGAAAGAGCTTTCAGTCAGCAAGGTTTTGCTTTCTTTTTTCAAGTTAATTAAATTAAAGGCAAATAATAGAGCAAGTAATCATGTATACCTTGCTGTTAGGTATGGAAGTGAATAATGAGGTTGGAAGGAGATGCCTTCACACCAGATTGAAGCAGGAAGCATTTCTTAACAATGTATCTATAGCCTATTTAAGGCTTTATAAGAGCCAAAGGTGGTTTAAACAGGCAGAAAATTCCCAGAAGGAAAAGAAATTCACTGGGGGCATTTTGAAACTTTTGAGTTTGAGAGTCAGTGCCTGTGGGACTTGCCTGGGACTCCGGGCTGTGCAAGCTGCTGCCCACAGTTTGCTTCCCATGGCCCCTGGCAGTGTCCACTGCTGCCAGCCCTGCTGTTTGTAGCCTGTGTATTGCGACTGGGACAAAGGGGATTATCAGAGGTGCCAGGGGGATGAAGGAGCCTTAGGACTTTCATGGT
>JAVSBS010003753.1:0-19508 GCA_033124195.1 Coracias cyanogaster | reverse complement strand
CTGTAAAAGGTCGAGGTATTGGCGCATATCGCTCTCATCATCTAAATAAATTTTGCGGGGTATTTTAGCCTGTTTTCGGTGCTGAGCAAACTATTGTGAACAGGGTGCTGTTTTTGCAATTTGTTACGTTTTGAGATGAACTTTATGTCGCGTACTTACAAATTTATAAAGAAGATTTAAGTTTGGCTTTTTACTATCGTCTGCATGAAAAATAGTCTGGTCTTTTGCAAAGGACTGCAAGCTTAAAGTGAGTCATTGAGGACAACGGATGTTAGTTGATAGCCAATACATTGAAATACATAATACTTATGCTCAGGTACAAGCACAGGAAATAGTGAAAAACACAAATCAATATTCTCAGCGGGCGAGTCTAGACCCTAAAGTGAATTCAAATTTAACGGCGGAGTATTTAAAAAACCGTGATTAAATTAACACTTTTAATATCTAGGTATGGCTGAAAAGTGCTTTGAAGCACAGGACAGACAGAAGGAAAGCCCCTTCTGCCACTAAGGCGACTGTGGTACTGTCACGCCTTCCAACAATTTTGATGATGAATGGAGAATGTTTAGAGAGCTTTGACAAGCTGTGTAACTTGAGTTACTCCTTGGCAAGGATTAAAACCTCTTTCTTCCTCTCATTACTTACTGTTGATCTTGTGGAGGGTGCACAGGTGAATATGAGATCGTGTCCCTGGGCAGACCAGGTGCCAATGCTTTCTGCTTTAGTGGAGTTCACTATCCTAGGAAGCTGGATGGCTTTGCAAACTAACAGGCTTCTGGTTTCTCTGGGTGTAAGCCTTTATATTTTACAGCATCTCAGACTTGTTCAGTTTGGATACTTCTAATTCAACAAAATATTGGCACCCTTTCCATTTTTGAATTCTCAGATCTGAGCTTTTTATTATTTGATTATATAGTAAAACTGGACCTGGAGGTAAGGGGAATGTGATTGCAAAACTGTGGGTGCTCTTGTCTTGAGTTCAGTCCTGCTTGCAGCTGAGCTTCATCTGTGAGTTGTCTTCAGCAAGTTTTTCTGCCAGCTGAATTGTAGGAAATAGCTGGTTGCTAATTGGTGATAATGAGTTTTCTATTTGCACATTCCTTGTTTGATCAGTGTGTGAGAGATGCAGGTCAAATTCAGATTAGATTATAAACAGGGCTTTTCAGACAACTTGATTTTGTTTGGGTTTTTTTTATCTAATAAAACACCCTGAATAGGGAAGTTTGAACAAGGGTAAAGGTGAAGTGAAGTGAACTTGCTGACAAACACTTAATGAGTCAGGGAGGAGAAAGTGAAGAGCCAAGTGGTCTCATCAGTGTGGGTGAAGGTGGCATTCTGGCTTTGTCAGCATGAATAAAACCCTGAGCTGAAAAGGTTAAAAAAAGTACCTGTCAGTCTCAAACTGGCACTTCATGAGTTGCCTGCCCAGCTTTTTTAAGGGGCTAAAAATGTGCAGATGTTAGATTGGAGATATTAGAGCCCATCTGTACTGCTCTCAGCAGCAGTTAGGGAATTGAAATTGCTGCTGAAGATGTTCTGAAAGCAAGAAAGGGATATGTGAACTCATGTTTTCACATAAGTGGAAGCAGCATGTGATGGACTGCAACAGACTGTTCAGATCAAGTCTGAATTATTTGCACAGGCTGCCACTGAGAGTCAGGGGAAGAAAAGACCTGCAGATATAACTGAAATAAGCCACTACCGTAAATACACCTGCAAGCAGATTGAGGTTTCTATAATCTGTTTTTATTTATTAACTCAGTGTTTTGCACAAGCATTTAATACTCTTGCATCATGTAAGGCTATGTATTTACTGTGTGAGTAGTCATGCACCTTCTTTCAATTCTCTTGTTTTTAGAGAATAGTCTGAATAAAGGTCTTTGGTAGAGGCTGTTCCAGAGACAGGTTGGAAGCACATCCCTAAGAGATGGAGAGGGACTGGCAACCCCCAGAGTCATAGGCTGTGCTTTAACTGGTTAGTGTGATTGGTTTGCCTCTGTACATGGGCTGGAAAACAAATTTCTGGGCTTTCCTTTGACAGATGCAGGATGGTGGGAGACTGGTCCAGCTCAAAGCTCTTATTTTTAATATTAACTTGTCTTTTTCCATGCTTAAAAATGTAAGTGTGTCTTCTAGGAAAACACAAAGCCCTACTAGAAAAAGAGCAATTTGATTCTAGTTTGATTAATCTTCTCTTTACCAGGTTTTCTCCCAAAAGATTACTGCCTTTGCATGTGGATAAACATTGTACCTTTTCCTATATTACAAAAACATAATATATCTGATAGGAAGGCTAATACAAATGCCCTTGAAACTAATTGGAGTCCTTGCCTTTGCTTCAACAGGCCTTTCTATTTAATGTGGTGTGATTTGGCACAGGCCCCTCTCAAAAACAGAACACACAAGATGTTCCAAAAGTAAATTTTCAGGAATGTTGACAGGCACCTTCCCCCCCTCCAAACAACCTCCTTCTTGTTAATGTTTCAGATGAGGAGATTGAAGTGGGTAATTAACATGCATGAGCTGTGTTTACAAGCTGAAAAAATGTTTATTGGTTTATCCCTTCAAGACTGACTGCCTTGCTTAACAGTAAACTGAGTAAAACCAGGAGGAAAATGATCCGGGTTTTTATGAAAAATGTACTTTGGGAAGTAAGGAACTAACTGGCTGAGGTTATATGCAATTCTGGCAGCTCTCTTATGGTGTCTCAGCTAACAAATTCCCTTTCATCCATCCCTGATAGTCAGCCAGAAAACTCCTTCATGCTACCTGATACTAGGCTGTTATAATGAAACTCTATAAACTTGAAATTCAGGCTTAATGTGTTGCTCAGACACTTCTTGTATGTCTTGGACTCCTTTCAAAACAGCTTTGTTTAGGAGTTTAAATAAACCAGCAAGGTTGTGTTAGAGGGATGTTAGATGCCTGCTGGCATCTCAGCAGATCATTTGCTCAGCCAGTGAGGCATCTTTGGAGATGTGAGCTAGTGCACTACACTATGATCTGTGTTTCCTGGCTTGTAGAGTGATTCTCTGGTGACCAGTGTCCTGTGGAATAGGATGGATTGGGTGGCACCCGTGTCCACTGGTGGAAGCTGGTCGCTGCAGAAACCAGCAAGCTTCCTCCAGAGAGTTGTTACACCTCATCAGCTAGACATGGATTTATTCCCTTAAGCTCTTCTCCTCCCCATGCCAGCTGGAACTAGTGAACCTGCCCTCCTGTGCTAGGCGCATTCTTTTGATGCACCAGACACTACTTCAGCAAGCTGCTGCAACATCTGCTCTGCTCTAGTGAATATTCCCAAAGTGGTATTGAGCAACTGATTTCCAAAGACTTTGGCAGAATCTCTAGAGGACTGGTGTTGGTAATGGCCAGCAGAGGTTTGGTGTGGAGTTGTGCCTGACTCAGTTGTTTTGTTTCCCAACAGAGTCCAAAACACCAGCTCTTTGTGGCATGTTGCTTTTGACGAGCTTATACCTGTACCAGGGCATGAAGTAATCTTTTTGGAAGTTTAGAGAAGTGTGGTGCTTTTTGGCTGAAGAAATAAGGAACAGAAGAAGAATCGTTTGGTGAGTTTCAGTAAGGAATTTTTGTATGGAAAAACCCTTGGAAGCAGCATAGCTGCAGTATATGAGTCATCTGAAACACATAATGTGAATTGGGTATAAAGTCACCATCCCATTCTCAGAAAATTAAGTTAATTATTATTTCTAGAAGATTGGGAAGAGTAGGGGAGAGTGGATAGATGTTTAACGAGTTGACCTTTCAAAGTTCATGGAAGTAATTTCTCAGTACAGGCTAAAGATAAGATCAGAACCTGTGGGACAAACATGCCTCTAGAATAAATGCAGCATGCAAATAGAATTAACACTAAGTTCAACAGACTTGCTGTAACAGACTGCTTATTTTAGTTTTTAACATGTGTATTGGGAAATAAGTGCTTCTAAATCTGCAAAGTTTCTGTAAAAGTTGCAATTCTGTAGGCAATTGCAACATCTCAGATGTGAAACTGAAAAATAATGTAGCTTCTAAAGATGCAGTCGTAAACTGTTCCTATAGTGCCCTATTACACAGGGATTGTTGGGGGTTTTCAGCGAGAATGAGTGACATGAAATGCACTGCATCCTGGTGATGCTGAAGGGGTTAGCAACCCTTCAGTAGAAGATGAGCCTGTTGACAGCAGAGCGTGACAGAACAGTGCCTGGGTACCTTACAGGATGCTGCCTGGCTGAGGAGACCGCACTGGTGCCTTGGGCCTAAAAAACCTGCTCACAGTGTGCAAATGTGAATTCATTCCTGGTGGATCATAGCCTATAGCTGAAAATGAGCTTGTATTGCAAACAACTCTTACAAATCACCTAGTGTATTGTATTAGAAAGTTTTAGCATAGGCTGGGAGATGTGGGTTCGTTCTGTGACTCTGTTACGGCGATTATTGAGCAGATACTTAATCGCTGAACTGTTTGTGTCCTTAAATGATTCAAAGCATTTATTTGACACCCAGTCACACCTATGTGATACTCATGTGACAGACTGATGCCTTGTTAAGATTAGAGGTTTTCCTTATGTTACGAAATTCTCCCATTGCTTTGTAAGAGGATTTCTGCTATTATAAGTCTGTTTGCCACTCAGTTATTTGGACTTTTTCACTACACTTCTGTGTGTTTGTGGTGAACTGTGCAATCTGAAGGCACTTGCGGGTGTTGCAGATGGAATGACACGCTTCAGTTATAACAGAGAAGTAACAATATGCTTGTTAATGCCAGTTAAAGGTCAATGGTAAATGTGACAGTGGTTTGACAAGATTCAGTGGCAAAGTATGCTTGATTATTTACTGCACAGAGGACAAGGTGGACAAAATTATCAGGAGACGCTTGTGTTGAGTCACAAGGTTCCGAAAGGATTCCCTTGTGTTCTAAACATTTTCTCAGAGGACAGTTTAGGTGCAGCTGAACCCTGACTTAATCCCAGACTTGGTCAACACTTTGTCTAAAGTATTATATATGTGCAATCAATCCTTTATATCCCTTAGCTAAGATGTCAAAAGTTTCAGCACACTTATTCCCTATTCACTTACTATTTCATGCAATAAGGATTCTCTCAACCTTGAGGAGTAGCCTTGAGAGGCATCCCTACTCAAGATGACATCCTGGTGTGCAGCCTACTGCTGTGCAGGAGAGCTCAATGGGCTTTCCACTAATTAGAGTAAGATAATTGACTTATAGTCATATTTATGCATCAACTATAGGTGTTAGTTTCTTTCAAATTTAGCTTGAGTCAGATACTGGCCAGCACTGTGGTTGGGTGGGCGAACTGCTCAGATCAGCCCTTGGCTACTGTGTTATGTCTCCACTGAATCCACAGGACCAGACGCATCCATTACAGCTGCCACTGGTGGTTATCACTTGAGTAGGGTTATGGGAAATACAGATCAGGTTGAGGAGGGTGGGGGGAGCACACCACCACATCAGAACACAGCTTAGTAGTAACACTCTGCTTTTAGTGCTGTTCCAAGGCTAACAATGGTACTGTGACAGCAGGAGAAGTTTGCTTACCCTTCCCCAAAACTCAAAATCCTATAGCAAGGTTTTATGGGAAACTAAAAAAAAAAGCATATTTTCTAGAATTACGTTCTATTGTAATAGTTTGTATTAACACAGATGAAAAACTTTGTAAAAAATAAGGGATGTGAGACAAGCTCACATAAGTCTAAGATGCATGTATCTAACGTTATTTTGCTAAAGCTATTTTTGTCCCATTCTATTTGTAGATCAATGACTTCCATAACATTTGACCTGAAGTGGCTTTGATTCAGCGAACAACTAAGCATTGTAATAAATCCTTTCTTCAGCAGAAGTTCTTGATCAGGTGTCTACCTTTAACTGAGTGCACCTGCTCTTGTTTGATAAGGTTTTTACCTTGTAAAACTTGTATGAAGTACAGTCTATTTCCCAGCATGGTTGTGCTCATAGTTGGTATTCTTATTCACAAGGTGAACTAAAGAGTTGAATAAAGTGTCAGGTGTACCCATGTACATTGGGGGTAGTGGTTTTGCTAAGTGATGTGAGAAAAAGAAAACTGCATTTAGAATGGAGCGAAGCATGTTACTTTCCTTATGTTTTCTTAACCTTAAGTTTAAATCATTTAAGTGAAGGAATAAAATGTTCTTTCTTGGTCTTAAAATTTCATAATGTTTAGATGCAACTGAAACTGTTACATGTTTTTCACTGAACTTGTACAATGTCTCTACAGTTCTTTCAGTGAAAAATATTTGTCCAGAAACTCAGTTCTCAACTCTGAAATTTTGATCCTTTGCAGGGATTTTGCAGTGCCAGTCAGCATGCTGGAGCCATGCTGGGCCAGGAGCTGAATTCCAAAGTGCCACAAAACATGCCTGGGGCAGGGTGTATAACTTTGATTTTTATTTATTTTTGTTTTTCTCAGAGGCACTGACTTTGCAATGAATGACTTTGCACTGAATGACTGCCAATAGTCGTGGAATTGATGTTTGTTACAGATGACCATAACGGGGACATCAAACTGGAGCAAACTGACAACCGGCACGTGGCTCGTTGTTGCCATTGAGGCACTGGTGAGTGCACGGAGAGAAGAATGAAGATTTTAAGGTAGGCCACAGGGGAAGATGGAGTAGGAGACAATAGATAATGAAGTATGACAGTCGTCACTTGTATGAAGGGATTGTTGGCCTGAAGTGGAGCTGCAAAACTCAAGGAAGGTCAACAGGGTGGCCTGTTTTTCTAGCAAGCCTGCATGCCGCAGGGGGTTTAACATTGCGGTGTGGGTAGCTGACACACAAAAGATTGGGCTCTCCCATGTTCTACAGCCCTGTGTTTCCTGGTTGTAATGAGGGTAGGGAGTATTGTAGGACTCCTGCACGTTGCCTTGGTGCTGCTTAATATCCATTGTGTCTATTCCAGGTTAGCTAAGGGTTCAGTACATTCACTGGCTATGCGTGTACTTTGTCTCTTTTAGATATACCTGAATAACAGCCACTCCTCAGACAAACCTGTGAGTGCCTTTGCATAAGCTCTTCATGTATTTTTTATCAGGTGAGAGAATAGAAGCGGGTGAAGATCAGGTCAGGCGATGGAGTGCAACACGAGCTCTTCGTCCTTCTCTACTGTTTACCTAAGGCCACCTCCCTCCTGAGGTACAAGGTGAGAACATGCTTCCTCCCACATGCCTTCAGTTATTTTATTGAGGCTTCTTTGTGGATAAGAAGTATCCAGAAGTCTCCAAGGCTTTCCACTTTGTGTTGTCACGCATGTGGGTGACTGCATTGGTTTAAAGAACAAGCTGTACAATACAATGTCATGTTACTTCACACTTTTGCCCCATTCCTATGTGTTGTCTCACACTCTGGCACAGGTCCAGGCAAGGAAGCTCAGTCAGGGTAGTGGCTAGCTTGAACTGGAATTTAAAGTTGTGGTAAATAGTCCTGTGGAGCTCAGTGCTTACTGGCAGTGATGCGAATCAAGTGCCAGGAAAGGATGGAGGTCAAACCAGAAGGCTACTGCCTAAACCTATGGTTCATCTGTGCTTGGATTACTGAGTAATGTGCTATTTTTCTCATGTCATCTTATGACATATCTGGAGAAGGTCTAGAGGAGGCAAAACAGGTAGATACAAGGTATGGAACGCTTTCTGTATTGGGAATAAGTCAGAAGACTCAGGAATGCAATAGAAGTATATAGAGTTGAGTGGTGTGGAGAGTGATCAGTTGTATAAGCTCCCTTCTACAAGTACCAGAGACCACATATGAAATTACTAGGACCTAGATTAAAATAAATGGAAGGCACTAGCAAGCAAAAAAACCTCATCAGATTTGAGCCAGTTCCCTCAGCTACAATAGCTGGAGATAGAGGAAGACGCAAGACAATCATTGCATGTTCCATGCTCTTCTGAAGGTGTCTGCTAATGCCCACTGCTAGGGTAGGGTACCAGGACCCTTTGAGTCCTCCTGGCTGGCCTTGTGTTTGTGCCCCTACAGGCAGTGCAGATATAGTGAGCTCTGGCTCCCCAGTGTGACAACTCAGGCACGTGTTGAGGCACAGCGAGCTGCAACAGCAGAGACAAGGACCTAAGCTCCCTGTGACAGGGCAGAATAGCTCTGATCCGTTGTTATTGCTGAAAGCCTTGAATGTTAACCTTCAGGGGGTGCAAAAGGCAGCTCTAGATAAAACCCCCTGGTCAGAGCTCCCAGGGAATTGATATCAAAGATAGCCTGCACCTCTGGTCACCCTGGTGCCACGCCGTTCTGTCCTGCTGAGCATGTGTCAGTTTGGACTGATAAACAGAGCAAGTCAGGTGCTTCACTGTCACAGCTCTGCTGCGCAGCTTTGGCCTCCATGTCACTTAATATTACAGTCCTCAGGCTCTGTATTTGCTTAATGATTCAAACCTGGCATTTTCACAATCAAGACAAATATTAATCAGGAAACCAGAAACACCTCTTCCCTTTCATCCCTGCTTGGGACAGTTTCACTGTGGAAAAAAAAAAAACAAAAACTGGGGCATGCTGCAGCTGGTCTGACAGCTGCCAAAAAGTGAGTGGATTATAAATTAGTTCTTTCTCTTTGTAGAATAATTATTGGCAAGGGCATAGGACTTATCTGGAGTCTTTCATATCTAGTCTAGAAATGGCTGTTTGATAGACAAAAACCAAAACAAACCCAAAGTAATTCAAGCAAAAACTCCACCTGAAACAGCTTTTAGTAAAATAATTGGGAAGGAGAAGCAAGGAAGATGCCTTTAGTGAAATGCCTCCAAAAAAAGCAACTTAAACAAGATCTTCAGGGGATTTGGGTTTTTAATCTGTTAGATGCTGATATGTAAATTGAGAGAGAATTCTTGCCACAGCAGCTTTGTGCACTTGTTTTGTTGACCTGTGGTCAGCTTTAAGCTTTGACATGTGCAAAAATTGATCCCTGTCAGTGAAATGTGGTACTGAATGGCTTTATTCTTGTGCAGAAATCCTGCCTCTTCCCTTTAAATTCACTGTGCCAAATCTTTTCAGAGTTCATAGTGAATATTTTGTATGTTCCCAAAGCCCAGAAATGACCTTGGAATGTAGGTGTGTGTTTCAAAACAGCACGTTCTATTTTACAGCGAGTGACAGCTCCTTTCATGTTCCAGCCTCCTTAAACTAGTCTAGAAACAGAGCTGTCAATTGCAGGTGAGAAACCTTGACCCATGAAATAAGTTTGTTACACTTTAATGCACTACTGTTATACTGTGACTAAGTGATAAGATTGTCTTTGAAAAAAGATACTGGTTTATCCAGTTTTATGTCGAACAGTTCCAAGGGACTTTAAATTTCCCTCCTGGCAGTCAGTGGCACTACTGTGAGGGGAAGTGGGGGTCTAAAAAACTTGTTTAATATATCACTTCAGCTGATCTTTCAATGTGCATGCAAGTCCTGTTAAGCGGAAGGGATTTGCATCTGAAAATCTCTTAGAATTTCCCACAGACACTTAAAGTTACAGCAGCAGGAAGCATTGCAAGTCAGGAACATCAGAATTGGTAACCTGGGTCTAAGCAGCATTGACCTGTGGTCAGTATCAGCTGCTTAAAAGGAAAATGAAAATAAACCCTGAGGGTAGGAAGCTTCAGGGTAACTCTAGCACAGTCCCAAACCTCACAGCTAAAAACTATTGTGCTCTGCTGCAGAAATACTTATTTTTCTTTGAAGAAATTGGTGGTGCTGGCTATACTAGCCCTTAGCTGTACATGTTTCTAAGCTTTCAGGAATGCTACTAAATCCTTTATCTTAAGTGATTCTTGATAAAGGAAAGCAAACTTTAAAGTTAGGCTAGAGAGCTCCTGAATGCCTTAAGCTGTGGCAAGGAAACAAATCCAAGACTCTCCAGAGGCTTTCTGCAGTCCTCTTAGGAAATTTTGTGTTAGTCAGTTAAGCTCAATGCATTACCTGCTCCTTTCCCAGTTTGGAATTACCTGCTTGTATTTGAAAATTACTGGTTTGCCTTGAGGGAAAATACATACAGAAAAGCTGCACAGTGCTGGTTGTTAGGCTGTAGCTCGTACTTCGAGGTTTCTTCTGTTGGTTATTCCTGTCAAGAAACCATGTGCTTTAGCTTTTGTGGGATCTTTTTCTGCCCTGGGGCATGTGCTTGCCAAGTTGGTCAGTCTGGCACCTCATAATATGATACAGCAGTTTATTAAATTAAACTATTGGTTGCTAAATGCCAGTATAGATGAAAAGAATGTAACTGAACACTGGCTCTAAGATTGAAGACACAGGCTTTAGCCTCTACAAATGATCTTGCTATCCTGAACTCATGTAAATATTTATGGCTATATTGACATTAAGATAAGAGGAAAATTCCCCACCAGCTTCACGTGCAGTTTAACCTTTGACTAGGTCATAGCTGCTGTTTGCTTGAAATGAAAGTGCATGTGTTTACTTTTTCCCAGAACCAAATCAATGTTGAGATCATGATGGAGGTCTGAGTGCAGCGCACGTGAACGGAGCTTCCCTCTGTGTTGTGTTTGAGGAGCAAAGAATCTGCAAAGGCCGGGTCCTTCTGGGAAACGAGCCTGGCTAGAGTCCCTTGAGCTAAGGACTGTACCTGTTTGCATCCTACTAGTTTTTGAAAGGAAGCATATCGTGCTGAAAAGTAGAAAGAGTAGAAAGCACGCTAGATTTGGCTGTCATCCCCATTCCCTCTTATCTGAGGAGAGAATGGTGATCCTGGCCTGTCTTCTAGGGAGGGCCAGGGGAAGTTCACGTGCAGCCCCCCAGCACTCTGCACTAATTCTCTGCGCAGACACCTCACAGGTGAGCTCAGAGTGACTATACCTCTGCAGGATGTCCACTGCTATCTCACAGTGTAGTGGACTTCTCTGGACTTGCTGGGAACATCTTTTTCAGGGTGTGTTTCTACAGACTAGCTAGATCTCTGCTAACGCTCTCCATTGTTGTTCTCTTAGCCTGGACAGAGCAGATGTGTGAGATGACGCAGTAAAGAATTCTTAGCAGAAGGTTTTCTGCTAGTGTCCACACAAGTCTTACTGTGGTGTAGATATGACTGTTTGAATGCAGACAGTAGAGCTTTATAGCTCTCCTGGGTAGTACCATTAATTCTCACCTCCCCAAGTTTATTTCTTAACAGATATTTTCAACATGGTAGTGGTGAAAATCTTTGGTTTGGTGTCATTGATTTTGGAAGGCAACCCTCTTAGAACAGACAGAGAATGATTTCAAGGTAAATTTGTTGAGAGCAGGGAGAAGCTAAATTCAGTGTTTTAAAACAGTCCCAGCAAAATGTAAGGTTTTGCTTTTTATTTTCCTAAAAAAATTTTCCATGTTTCTATGACAAAACCGTTTCAGTTGTTTATCTGACTGGAGGTCAATGTTCCTTTGAATAACAAATGAGTGCCCTGAACCTTTACTTCTCTCCGCTTGGAGAGAAACACTGCAAAAAAAGCATGATCACAGGACAGAGATGGCCTTGGCAGGGACACTGGAAAGCAGGACATGTGCTTTGGGCCAGTGCTTTCTTCAGAAGAAGCCATATGAAAGCACAAACACATGTAGGGTGCCACAAGTCTGAGAGCCGAACCAGGTCTCACAAGTGCAAGTTGCTTAAGCTGCTTTTTCTGTCAAGCCTAGCAATTATCTGGGCTTCCTCATGGCTTCGTTACCTCTGTCATTGAGCAGAGTGAGTAATGGACTTCACACATGCAGCTGCTGTCCGAGGTGGTGTGACCACAGCTTGCTGCTTCTGCTTCAGGGGGTGCTAGGAGATATGCAGGGAGCACCAGGTTATGGTGATGGTGACAAGTCTGGGGTCTTTTGTTTAGTTGAAGCAAAAAGAAACCAGGTAAAATGTGTCAGTATTTATGTCAAACCATTTATTGTCAATAAATGTGTGGGTTGTAAGTGGAAGTTTTTCTTTGTGAAAAAGCTGGAGATGCTTTAGGCAGCAGCAGAGCAAAGCTGGACTTCAGGTACTGCACAGAGATCACAGAAAACCTGAGTAAGTATTTTGGTTCTATAACACTTGAATTTCAGATTCTGCCTTAAATGATCTGTACTGAGGGGGGTGGTTGAAGCACTTAATGTTCTCCTAGGCAGAAAACATGCAGAATTTTGTGTTTTGCCGTAGTTGAAAGAAACACCAAAGCATCAAAGCGCTGCTGTGGCCCGTGGAGAATCATGCTGGGAGTTCCTGGGAGTGTTTATAAAAAACACAGCAGAACATGAAGTTCTGATGTGTGAAACAAAGTAGCGCGCCATAATGATTAGGCACAGAGTGATGGTACACCTTAAGTCTGGCCAAAGGGGAGGGTGGATGCTAGAGAAGTACTGTAAGAAGTTCTGCCACGAGTTGTCAGCAGCAGAGGTAACAGCAATGGATTCTGACACCAGAAGGGTGTTAACTCCTTCAGCTCCCCCAAATCAGGAGATGGCAGAATCAGGGCTATCTGCCAGGTTTCGTGACTAGGACCTGGATGGGTAGAACTTAACTGAGGTGAAAAGTCAATTGGTAACAAGGAAACTTCTTGCAATAAGGGATGCTTCGGGAGCAAAGTGCTCCCCAGAACAGTGCTATGGCTGCATCCATGCTTTCTGGCATATTCTTCAGATTTTACCTTGGCAGAACATAACATGAGCTTGTGTGAGTTCTGAGAACTATATTGGGAAACAAACTGACCTTGGCTACAGATGTGCCCAGGATTGCTGATACTGAACTGCAGAGTATGACTTGAAGGTGGGATGACTACCAGTGAAGCCGGCTCCTCTTTTCTGCAGGCCAAAACCTTCTCAGGTGGGGACTGAGAGGTGCAGTGGTTGAATTCCTCCCTACACCCTGATAGCTATGATGCCTAGCTACCATTATACTGTGTGCAAGCTTCATCAGAGAAAAGCAGATGTAGTGCTTCATCCCTGAGTCCTGTGTCTTTGCAAGTACACTCAGAGATAGAATTGATCCTTTACATTATCTGAAGGCTGTCCTTAATGTCAAAGGTCTTACTTAAAAAACCAAGCAACTAACTCTTTAAAGAAATAAGCTTTTCACAAGCTGCTGCACAAGTATTGTTTTCACCAAGTTACTTGCTAATCTAGTATCTTTTCTGGGTAGTGTTCATTAGAGGCTAAGCTTTACTATATTATTTCTTAAAGGAAAAAGTGTAAAGAACAGCAGAGAAACCTTTACAAATAATTCATTTTACTAGCAGTTTCCACTTAAGTCTGACAAATCCGTAGCCTATATAATAGAGGTGTGGATTCCTTAGATCTCAGCTGGACTATAGTGCTCTGCACCTCAGTTAATCAGTCTACAGACTAGTAGTTTAGAAGTTTTTCTGTAAAATTCTGAAGCCCTCTAAAGACCCTTAAATCTGTGCACCAATGGAATGCTTTTGTCAGTTTGCACAAGGAAAGAAGTTAGTATTGTTAGTTAACTACATACTCTGACTACTATGAATAGTGCCAAGTCATGGTGGACATCTCCAAGTGCCCAAATAAAAACGTTATATAATCCGGATGATGCTGTTCACAACAAATCAGGAAGACAAAAGTGAATTGCCTGAATTTGTAGGTCAAAGGCTGGCTGCCAGAACTGCAGATTGCACAATTGCTTCCTCTTCTGGAAAGTTTGTGCAGACAAAGTGTTGGGCTGAGTTAGTTGTTTCCAGATTCGGTACACAAGGAGAAACAGTAACATTGGTATATATTCCATGTGATGTGTTTGTGGGGATAGCTATAAAAGAAGCCCCCCAGTCACTGTATTCAGTGATCTTATAATACAAGCAAGTAAAGGACAGTGGGTTATTCTTTTACATGACCATTTTCCTGTAAAGACTTGTATTGTGTGCAAAAATGGTAGAGCCTGTGGTTTTGGAAAGGCATCCTGGCTTTATTTGCAGAGGTAGCGATTATAGTTTTTAAATTGTAGTGGGAAATGAAGAAGACCGTCTCTTCTTGTACATATTGCTACAGGTTTGCATGCATAGGAAGTATTCCTGACTTTACTGCTTATAAATCTTGCCAAGCTGTCATATGATTTCCTGTTGTATCAGTGCCATGAGCAAGTATGGACTTGACCATCTTTGTTCTAAAATGCTTGACATGCAACACTGCAATATATTGAATATAGTTTCTGAAAGATCTAGTAACGGGATGGTCTTAAATCACCTAACCAAATAAATGCCTTGCTTTCTCTGGAAGCTTAATTTTTCATTGCCTAATACAGATATATTTGTTCTGTGCCAATAGAGATCTGAATAATACATATAAAAGCCTTTGTTCCTGTCAAAAAAAATCAGTATGAGGTATCTAAGAGCTCTGTGCAAATGCTACCTTGGATAATGGCTCAGACAACTTGAAAGAGATCTTTAAAAACCCACCCCTCAGTCTGGCAAGTATTTACTGAGTCAGATTTTCAGAGGGATCACTGTTAGTTAAATTTTAAATGAAACAACGGCTTTGTATGTATTAGAGCAACTTATTCTGGTGGAATTAAAATAGATGATGAAGTCTCCTACTTTGTGGGTCATGAGCAGAATTCTTTCTGATGAACTGCTTTTATCTTTTATATCACATGGTTGAAAGTATGCATCTTCCCTGGATGTCAGCAGTCCTCCTGCTTCCATGGTGACTGTAGTTTCAAAATAGATGGTCTTGGAGATAAAAATATGCTGCATTTATTACTTGACCTGAACATTTTGGCACAAACTTATTTCATTTGTTTAGGGCACTTTAAATTTAGCAAGTTGGATTGATTATTGCCCTGAATTGAGTAAGATACCTTGGATTCAAATCCTGGTATGTTGTAAGCCTTACAGGAGGTAGTCTGACTCATTTTACTGCTATTATGCAACAGGTTTACACAGCTTTATCTCACTGGAGAAAAAAATACAAACTGAAGTCTATCTTTTCAGACCCACTGTATCTACAATATAATAAGGTGAAACTCTTCCTACTTTGGACAGCATGTGGATTTAAAGCAATCATGTTTTCTTGTCCTTTTGTGGACAAGAAAAGCAAGCTTACAGAGCTCTCCTATCACTTTTGTTCCCACCTCTAAGTATAACTAGCAGCTTTTCTTTTAAATACAGAGGAAAAAAGACTAGTTCTGCGAGGGGAAGCATTGCAATTTGTGAAGTATCAGGTTTTAATTTACCCTGAGGGTTAAAGAGGAAGGTACTTCGTCAATATAAGACTTCTGCCATGTGTGTCTCCTGTAAGCCTGCTTTGCTGTAGCCGTGTAGTCAGCTGAACATTACTAAGGAAGATCACTACATCATTCATTCACAATCTGGGAAGGGAAATACTCCTGCTGACTCATGCTTATAAGTATTTTTCCTTGCCCCGCCTCCATTCCTTTCAGCTCCTCCTCTCTTTTAGTGCTGGTAGCCTACTATATTTAAACAGCTCTTAGAGCAGAGGCAGGATTCAAGGCTCGTAGCTCAGTTGGCTTTCCTGACCAGACAGGCATTTTCGGATAGATCCCACTTCTCGTCGGACCTGCTGCTGAAGGTAAGAAGGCCGTAAGTAAATGTATACCAGGCAGAGCTCTCCACTGTAACACAGCTTTCAGGCTGTCACAGGGGTGTTTTGAGAAGGGATTCTGGTTAAGTACCATAAAGTTGAGCTTTTTTCTAGATATTTTAATTGTGGTGTAGCTGGACTGGCACACAAAAGTGATAATGCCAGTGTCAAGGGGGGGAGGGAGACAAGCTTCAGAAACTTGTAAGAAAGTATAAAGCTATTAAGATTTCTGTTTTTCTAAAAGCACTCATGAAGTAAACTTTAAAAGCTGCTGGTGAAATGAATGGGTTGATGAAGAAATGAAGCTGAAGAAAACAGTTGCTTTTGTGTTAGAATTGTTCTTGTTTAAACCCAAGTGTCATGGTAGCTCTTTGTGTCTTCCATTATTTATCTGCTGACTGCACAGCTCTCTTGAACTCTTCCATGTGCTGTACAAGCCACACTTGGTGGGCCTTACTTGGGCAAAGTCTCATTCATGTTATAGGGAGAGCTGCTTGCATGTGGCTGATGTAACTCGGCTTTTTAGTTCTGCTGGAGATCATTTAGTGTCATTGTCTTGCTAAATGCATCTTTGCTTTTTCTTGTACTCACTTAAAACCTGTTCCAGTTGTGCAGCCTGGAACTACTATGGGCCACACTGACTGACTTTGTGAGTTATAGTCCCTCTAGGCTTAAGGCTGTGTCAGGAAGGTATGCGGAGTTTGGCCCAGAATGAGCTGGCTGCTCTGCCAAGCCAGAACAATTATGTAACATCACATAGACACTGAAATGCCTTGGAAGCAAAGGGAAGATAAATTGTGAAGTTGCAGCATGCTCCCAAGTGAAGAGGAGGAAAGAGACACCCATTTAAAGTAGGAAGCCTAAAGCAGAAGCCAAAACGGGGATCGGTGTCACTAAGATGACTAAGTGTGAGTGCCCAGCAGCTTACTCTACATAAAAGGAGGGTGAGAAGAGCAGTCTTGGCTTCTTGCTAGCTCAGGCTTTCTCTTGCTGCTGGCTAGTTCTGTATAGATTTGAAATGAACTGCAATGTCCTGTGTGCTTTTCAATAGCCTCTGCAAGAACAGGCTTTCATCAGCTGTACAGATTATCAAGGTACATGTGGTCCCTTGGTTATATGATTGACCAAAAAAATGAAAATAATCACATTTACCTTTCATCTCAGGAAAAGTGAACATCTGACCTGCAACTGGAATGCCTGAGATGCTCTGAGCTTAGTTTTACCCCCAGAAGTCAAACACTTAGCCTGCAGAATGGGAATAGATAAAAGAAGGTTCAGCATGTGTTTCACTTCCTACTTGAAGAAAAGTTATTAACTATGAATCATGAAGATGACAGCTATGGGATGTGGAAGAAACTTCTCCCATTTGTAGATGCATGCTAGGATAAACAGAAGCATCTATCAACAAAAGATAAACCATCAGAGAATTGTCTAGTGTTAAAGCTTCAGGAAATGAAGGACCTAGCACTAAAATGGTCATTGTGGTGTTTTGTGAACCCAGATCCTGAATAAAACCATGGCTAAAAATGGTCATGTATGTGCATCATTCTTGTAATTTCATCAGGCTAACAATTGTGCTGCTCTAGCCATTAAAGCTTGGTTTTAATCCCAGCAAATTCTCCTTTTTCATGTGTCAGAAGGTACAGAATGGAGGAGGGGGGTGAAATGAGGCAAGTGTTATCGCTGAGCCCGCAGCTGCTGGCTTTGCTCTCTTATCAGGGTGGTGTAGGGTGGCATAGTGCAATGGCCAGGAGCCAAGACAACCCTTCTCTAAAGCTGGCAGGACTTCTAGGCTGACTTCTACCGTCTTGTGCCTTTTTTTTTTTTTGTCCTCTTCAGGCTGACCCAGAAAAGTGCTGGCACACCATGACATGACTTTGCACCCAAGTCTTACAAACAGGCTCGCAGGCTTGTCATTTATATGCTGCCTTTGCTGCTCTCCTGGAACTGTTGCCATGTGCTGTATTGGGTTGGTTCAGCAGTCCTTGCTTTCAGCAAAAATCCCACAGATGTTGCTGGGTTACCACTGTCTACAGCATGCGTACAGTCTTTCTGTGCATGCTGCTGTGGAGTGCTATGGAGCAGAAACCTGGGAGATCGCTTCCAGAGATCTTGCTTCCCTCTTCCAGATGCCCAATAGCTTCACAGAAATAAGATGTGCACTCTGTGTTAGGAAAAATTAGTGAGAACTTGTCTTCCTGTGTAGTACAGCAATGGAGAGGGATTTGTCACCATGGAGAAGAAACCTCTGCTAAGCTTCATACCAGTACTGGGGAGTACCTTACTGGTCACACCAGTGTACTGTTGCTTTTGTGTCTCTGGCCATCCCAGGCGCTAGTGCTGAATTCTACCAATTGCAGCTCTGGAGCTTTGTGGGAGGGAATTACTTGGGGGTAAATTTACACAACAATCTGCTGAAGGTGGTACAAGCTTTTGTTCATGTGGTAAAACCTACCCAAAAGGCTAGGGAGATACTTGGACTGTTAGACTGTGCTCCTGCAGCTACCAGGCTTCGGGTTAAATATGCCGTGAGGGGTTGATGCATGTCTTGGTAAGGACAACACACCAAAGTGTTCATCTTCTGTAGTGTATGCATCTACCTTTGAGTATCAGTTAACTGGGAGCCTACGTTTCTTAAATGCAGCTCTCTTCAAAGCTAGATGCTTGAAATGACTCCAGTTAGAAAGCACAACTAATGTCTTAGGTGGTTCTTGCCCCGTCAGGCAAAATGCATGGGTGTCTCAGACTAATGCTTTGTTAAGGCTAATAGGCAACCAGTAAGTGTTACTAAACTGATCCAAAAATGTGGACAAAGCTGCTCATTTTGAATTCAGCTTGTAAACCTTGTTGCGTGCCTCTTTACTTGGATGAACCCAAGTCCTTTTGGAACAGCTCTGTCTAGCCCAGCAATGGTGCGCTCTCTGTGTATGAGAATTGTCACATCCTTGCAGGCAGATGCACTTAACAGACTCTGCCTGAAGCCTGGGATTCTGCAAATCCTAAACTTGCCTGTGATTTTCCAGCTGCTCGTTCAATCGCCAGGGTCTTTCCACATTACTGGAGTTGCTGGTGATGTAAATGTCAGGCTTAAATTGGAGCATTACGCTTGTAGGATGACATTTGCTGCCATACCTGTGTCAACGGCAGTGATGTGCAGGACCTTATGGAAGTGTGTGCTGTGCTTGCCAAAGATCTTTCTGCACTTGAAAAGGGTGGGGAGAGCGTGTCCTACTGAACAAAGCCATGCCATTCCATGGATTTGTACTTGGCTTTCCAAAGTGAGAACAAGGTTTTTGTAGAAGACTATTATGTGCAGGATAACTTCAAAGCTTATGCTGACTTCCAAAAACCTCATGTTTGCTGTGGTAAAAATCACTTCTACCTTCTCTAGATCAGTAACAGTACAGTTAAATTCCCTGGAAAACTAAAGAAGTTACTTGACACAGTAGGATTCCAGCAAATATGGCAAAAAACTTCAATTCACTGTTCGTTGAATACCTGCTTAGATTAGTTTCATAGATTCTACTCTAATGGCACCTTAGTCTCTAAGATAATTCTGTGTATCTTTTGTTTGAAGACTTGTTATTTACTTGCTCAGACATAGAACTCTCTTCTGTTTTCTGGAAAATTAAGAAAGGTTTAGGAACTAAACTAGCACTTCTGAAAAAACCCTGCAGTGATGGGATGGTACCTATCTGAAAGTGCAGCCAGGAGATTTCCAGCCTTTGGGCAGAAGTGTGGAGTGAAGTTTGCTCTACTTACCAGTAAAAGCACAAGTTGCTTTTGAAAAGTACAAAGTGTTCACAGTAATTATCACAATTTTCTATGCACTATGGGCAGAAGTGAGGTTTTTGTTAACAAACTCCAACGCTTGGGTTACTGTAGTCAGAGGGTTACTGAAGTTGCCAGCTGTTCTGGAGGGAATGGAATTCATGTGTGGAAAAGAGAGATAAAGATAAGGGTTCTTCCGC